>JAQZBX010022326.1:0-24885 GCA_029593785.1 Cabassous unicinctus
CTGTTAGACTGACTGCTATTAAAAAACAGAGAACTACAAGTGTTGGAGAGGATATGGAGAAAAAGGAACCCTCATCCACTGTTTGTGGGAATGTACAATGGTGAAGCCATTTTAGAGGATGGTTTGGAGCTTCCTCAGGAAGCTAACTATAGTGTGATCCAGCAATCTTACTTCTGGGTATATACCCAGAAGAACCTATAGCAGGGACAGAAACAGATATATGCACATCAATGTTCATACTGGCAATATAAACTTTTGACAAAAGTTGGAAGCAATTCAAGTATCCATCATCACATGAATCAACAAGCAAATTGTGGTATTTAAATACAATGGAATATTACTCAGCTGTAAGAAAGAATGAAGTATTGACACACCGGAAAACATAGATGAATCTTGAAGAGCTTTTTGCTCGTGAAGTACACTAGCCACTAAAGGACAAATATTGCATGTCCACACTGTAATGACTTAATCAAATTGAGCAGACATAAAAAGCTAACGTCTGGAAGATAGGTTATCAGGACACAGAAATGGAGTAGAGTGTGTCAACTCAATGCTCAATATTGCAAAAACCATGAAAAAATGGGAGGAGGTGTTTTGACAGTGGATAGGGGTGATACAGACTTGTGAGTGAGTTTGATGGTGCTGGAATGTGAGTATGAGGAGGTTGGGTTTTGGTATGGACCATCCACAGAAATGGGGGGAGGGCTTGAGGAAGGAATAGGTGAACTCTGGGAATTTGTAGGTCTCTACATGAAACTACAATGTTGGAAATATTTTTTGGAAAATATGGCAGGGGAGAATGACTGGTGCATGGAGTTGTTGGTGAGAGAGATGTGGGAAAGGATTCACCATGGGCATACTTCTGTGGAAAATTAAAGCATTCATCTTGTCATAGGGTGTTATCTCAGTGAGTGGAGACACAGACAATAAAAAAGAAAATATTAAGATCCCATCCAGTTGAGTCCTGTACATTCTCCAATAGAGGAGCAACAATCTCTCGAGTACATAGGCAATGCCTAATAAAAGAAGATGGATGAATATGTTAAGCCCTCAATATTGATGTATGTATCTAGGAACCTTATTCTTACAAAATTACAATCCTTTGGTTACCAAGGATTTCAAGGTGAGGGTAATGGCAGAATGGATGGAGCATGGGGCATTTTTAGGGTATTAGAATGGTTCTGCATGAACTTGCAATGACAGATACAAATTATTTGTTTTGTTAGAACTTAGAAAAGAGGTAAAAAAAAAAACAAAAACCTTTGACTATGGTTCATGGCAAAGCTTCAATATTTGTTCTTCAATTGTAACAGGTGTACCATAAACATGTAAGATGTTATTAATAGGAGAAAATGTGAGAGGGAGAGGTGGTGAGTTATATGGGAATAATCTATATTTTCTTTGTGATTTTTCTGTTACCTAAAGTTTCTTTGAAAATGAAGTGAAAAAATAAAATACTGGGGGATTGTACAGAAGAAAATGTCATGGTACATAAAGGATAACAGAGCTTACAAGAATGAAAGACACAACACAAAAAATAATTTTTTAATATTAATTTTATCTCTATGTTTTTATATTGTATTTTTTGTGCTATTTTTAGTATATTTTGGCTTTATTTTTGGGGAGGTGTTGGATTGAAGAAAAGTTGTTACTGTGGCAGGAGAGTATAATTGTGTGAGGCATCAGTGCTGGGGGCTTGTATGAGGAAAAATGCACCTGGGGCATGCCTCTATGGAATATGAATATATTCAAATGGTCATGGTGTGTTGTCTTGGTGCTTGGACACCCCCACTATAACTGAAGTAATTTTGAATTCACATTATAGGGAGTCCTTATACATTCTCTAATAGAGTGCCAAGCATCCCTACAGTACATGGGGAGTGACTAGTGAAGGAAGATAGACCAATATGCCAAGCCCTTTATATGGATGTTTGTACTTATGAAACTTGTTCTTGTGAAATTGACCCTTAGTATAGTATTATATATTGCCTAAGAGTTACCTCCTGAAAGCCTGCTTGTTGCTCTTATGTGGCCTCTCTCTAAGCCAAAATCAGCATATAAACTCACTACCTTCCCCCCAGCATGGAACATGACTCCCGGGGATGAGCCTCCCTGGCACCAAGGGACTATTTCCAAATGCCAAATAGCAATTTATTTGGATGAAGACTATGACAAAAGGGGGATATATTAAGTAAAAATGAGTTTTTATGGTTAAGAGATTTCAAAGTAAGTCAGGAGATCATTCCAGAGGTTATGCTTATGCTCATCTTTGGAGGATTTCTCTGCTGCAGTAAACAGTGTCTAAAACAGGGGGGCTAATAAGGGCTTTAGAGATATCTGGACATTATAGGCAGGGCATACAATCCTAGGAATTTGGCACCCTGTTGTTGGGAATATATGATAAACTATTCCCCAAATGTACCATAGTTGGACTCATTTAAAATTTTCCTATACATGGTTCTTCCATCCCTTTTATTTGAAGCTATAATTCACATGATACCTGTTAAATATGTGTCCCAGAGACTTTAATATTTGGCTGTTCATGTACAGGTTCCCTGGAAATTCAGAAGGGTTGCACCAAACAACTACCCTCCAATTCATCAGATTCATTCAGGACAACTAACAAAAATATGATGATGGACAAAATCTATCCCCAAAAAGAGAATATCTACAATTGCAAGCAGGACAATTCCACCCATTTGTCCCATGGGATCTAATCCCTTCTCAATCAGAAGCAGAGTGGGCATCTCAATCCCAAAATTCTCAAGATTGAGAAATGAACAAGCATAAGTGGGGAATACAAACATGGACTTAAGTAAAATTATTATTATAATTCTAGTAATGGAAGAACTTGTAACAATGATATAAAGGCAATTCACCAAAGGTTCTAAGGGGAGGGTGAGGAAAGAATAGGTGTAACATGCGTTTGGGACACTGAAATTGTTCTTCATGGCATTGCGATGATGTACACAGACCTTTATACATTTTGTCAAATTCTATAAAATTTTGTGGTGCAAAATTTTATAGCCTTAATATCAGCTATAGACCATGGTTAGTTAGCAATGCTTCAGTATTTGTTCATCAATTGTAATAAATGTACGACATTAATTTAAGTTATTATTTATGGAGAAAATTGTATGAGGGGGAAGTCTTGAGATATATATGAATCCCCCTATATTTCCAATGTAACATTTATGTAATCTAAAGCTTCTTTAAAATAATAATTTTCAAAGTATTAAAACATGAATTATAAAAAAGAAATAGAGATATTTTAAAGACATAGTGTGAACACAAAGAAAATTTTGAAATCCTGGATATGAAAATAACAGAGCTTATGTGAATGAAAGACAAAACGGAGATTAAAAATACAACAGTGGCATACAACAGCAGATTGAAATCATGGAAGAAATAATCAGTGATGTAGAACACAAAACAACTGAAGTGTAGAAGAGAGAACAGAGAGAGATAAGAATGGAAAAAAATTGACCATATCCTTAGAGTCTTGAATTATATCGTGTGTTGCTCCAACTTATGTGTTACAGGAGTTCTAGATGGAGAAGAGAAGTAAAAAGGGGGCAGAAAGAGCATTTGAGGAAATAATGGCAGAAAATATCCCAACTCTCATGAAAGATGAATATACATGTCCAAGAAGCAGAGGGTACTCCAATTAGAATAAATCCAAAGATCTATCCCATGACAAATAATATTAAGAATGCTGTAGCAGTTGGGCAGTTTGATGTAATTATGAATTCCAAAAATAGATATTGGATCATGCTTATTAACTGGTCTGCTAATCTGGGCATGATTAAGTTATGAACTGGGCCACCCCTGGTGGGTGGGGGAATCTAAGAGAAAAGACATGGGAAAGGACAATGTTGGAGCAGTTTTTGATTTGGAATTCTCACGTTGGAGCTTTGATGCTGGAGACCGGGGAGGCGGATGAGCTTGGTCGTGAGGAAAGAGAGAAGGCCCCAGGATAAAGACGAGCCATTCGCCTGAGACTTCACAGCTGGCCTTGTGGAGAGAGGCAAAGCCTGGAGAGTATCATAGTTTACAGCTGACTTTGTGGAGGAAACAGCAGAGCTAAGCCCAGAGAGAAACGCAGCCCCAGGAAGAAAGGAACCCAAGAAGCCTGAACCCTGGCAAACATCGGCAGCTGTCTTGCTCCAACATGTGGCAATGTACTTTGGTGATGGAAGAAACTTATGTTTTATGGCCTGGTAACTATGGACTTCTACTCCAAATAATTACCCTTTATAAAGACCAACCGGTTACTGGTATTTTGCATAGCATCCCTTTTGCTGACTAATCCAAATGTCAAATGCCAAAGATAAACAGAAAATTCTGAAAACAGCAAACATGAATACAAGAGATATCCAATACTACTTAGTGAGGATTTCTCTTCAGAAATCATAGAGGCAAGGAGGCAGTGATATGCTATAATTATAGTGCTGAAAGAGAAAAACTGTAAGCCAAGGGATCTTTATACAACAAAACTCTCCTTAAAATATGAAAGTGAGTTTAAAATATTCACAATGTGGCAGTTTGATAATATTTATGAAACCCAAAAAAGAGAGATTATGTTTCTGAACTGGACTGTTCCTTTGCATATGCTACCTTGTGATTGTATTAAATTCAAAGGTTATAAGTTTACCTGATAAAATAAATTTTAGGGCTTCTGAATGGGCTACATCAGTAGGGTGAAGTTTTGCTTGAGGCCCTACCTCCTTTGGTTTATATAAATAGACACTCTCTTAATAAGGCTCAGAGAAGAAGACACAGAAGAGGATAGAAATTTGTCCTTTCATTCCTGCCTTGTGACATAAAGGAGAATGCTCAAACAGCTAAAGCCCCAGAAAGAGAGATAAGCCATTTGCCTGATGGCTTGCAGCTGAAGAGAACAGACCAGCTGAGAAGGCCTGGAAGGAATTCAGCCCTATACCTGTGTACAGCTGAGATGGGAAGATGCTGGAACCATGGAAGCTTAAAATGAATAAGGAAGGAGAGACCAGGCAGAGATCACCTGCCATCTTGCTTTAACATGTAGCAGCTGACTTTTGTGAGAAAGCAGTATTGATTTGGAATCTTTAGGGCTTTTTAAATGTAAAACTTTACCTCAAATAAAATTTTTTATAAATGCCAACAGATTTCTGATACTTTGCATCAGCACCCATTTAGCTGACTAATACAACAAATAAACAGAAACTAAGAGAGTTTGTGAACAAGAATCCAGCTCTGCAGGAGACACTAAAGTGAATTTTGCAGCCAGAAAAGAAAAGAGAAGAGAGAGAGGCTTGAAGGAGAGTGTAGTATAGACTATCAGAAAGGATAGCCAAAAGGGTAAAAAGACAAACAGAAATAAAATATGACATATGAAAGTCAAAGGATAAAATAGTTGAAGTATGCAATGCCTTTACAGTAATTACATTGAATATTAATGGATTAATACCTCCCCCAATCAAATGACATAGGCTGATTGAATGGATAAGAAAACATGAGCCAGCAATATGCTGTCTGAAGGAGACTCACATTAAATCCAAGGATGTAAGTAGACTGAAAGTGAAAGTTTTAAAAAAATATTTCATGAGAACAGTAACCAAATGAGAAGAGATGTAGCTATACTGGTGCAGACAAAACAAACTTTAAATGTACAAAAGTGATGCAGAAGTCCATTACATATTTATGAAATGCATAATTCACCAGGAAATGGTATCAGTCAAAAATATCTATGGACCTAACTAGGGTACCCCAAAATACATGAGGTCAAATCTGGAAAAACTGAAAGAATGAATAGATGTGCCTAGAATAATAGATGGAGACTTAAAAATGCCACTCACATTAATAGCTATAACAACCAGACAGAAGATCAATAAGGAGAGAGAGAGAAGGGGCAAGATGGCATCAGCTTAGGAGGGCAACTGCGGACAGCTCCCAGAGCATGGCGGATAGTGGACGGGGTCCTGCTTGGGGGTTTGTGCTGTGGGCGTGTGGAGTGAGAAGCTTGGGACATCTATCTGGACAGATTGACAGCGTGGACTGTAGGGTAGAGATTTGTGAGTTTTAAGCCTGCCTGTGGTGGTTAACACAGTCGGCTGAACCCTACCCTTAGGGGGAAAAAAAAAAAACCTGGTTGGAACCGCAACTCCTGTCTGGTAACTGGGTGCCAGGGCCCGGTGGGAGGGGGTGTTTTCTGAGGGGGCTCTGGCAAGAGAGCTTTATTTCTGGAGATTTAGCTGCCTGAAGCCCCTTGCAACTTAGACGAACAAAACAGCTGCAGTGAATTGGCACCCAGAGGAGGGGAGGGGTGAATCTGCTGAGGGAGTTGATTTGACTAGCTGCCCAGGGATAAGCCCCAGACCCTGCGAAGCTGGGAAGAGGGAGCACTCTCCAAGAGAGGGAGAGTTCTGACAGAAAACAGAGAGGGGATACTTTTACTGTTGATTTGGCTGCCTGGACCCCCTCATAACTTTGGGGAACAGATAAGCCAGCTTGAAGCAGCATCAGGCTGAGGGGAGAGGCGAAACTTTTGAGTAAACCTGATTTACCAGCAGCCCAGTGACGCTGGGGCTCTGATCCAGAAGGGCAGAGTCAGCTGTTTTTAGCGTTCTGCACTGATAAACCTCAGAACTTTAGCATCCCTGGAGAATCCAGAAATTGGGAATTGCCTGATTAGTTTCCACAAACCGAGTTAGGTCCCCTCTGTGAGGGGGGTGGTATAGAGGAGGACTTATTTTTGGTCCTGTATTACGCCAGAAAAGTAAAATAAAATAAAATGGTCACTTTAATAAATGAAAAATGAATTCTTTTTAATTTAGTTTAATAGCCAAAAGCTGCTTCAGGACCTGCATATAGAACCCTGTGGGGAAATTGATTGAAAAACACAAGCAGGCTGAGAGGATCCCCGGGGACCCCAGGGAATATTGATTCCCCTTAGCTTTGTTTGACTGCTTGCCTGTATGTTTGTTTGGTTGGTCTCTGTTTATTGGTTGTCTCTTGCTTTTCTTTCCTGTTTCCTCCCACCTTTCTTCTTTCTTTCATTTTTTTTTAAAATTAGGTGCTGCTAGCTTGTCTCTTCTTTGCTGTGCTTCTTCTTCAGTAATTTCCCATTCACTCTCTATATTGATTTTGTATTCCAAACTATCTCTTATCCTTCCCTCATCTTTCTGTCTTCTGCTTTCTGTTGTGGCTATTAAATACCACATTTTTCCATATGCCCACAACTCAAGGGTGTTAATTTCTATTCCCTCTATTTTGTTTTCTTCTTTTTTAAAATTAATATTACCTTTTTCCTTTCAGCCTTTCTTAACTCTTTCTCTCCCTCCTCATAATTCTAGCCTTCTAAATCATTATATATATATTCCTCTATTTGGTTTCCCAGTCCATTGTAGGTACTCCACTTTCTTTCCTATTACTCTACACTGCCTACATGAGTTAAATATTCACTTCATTAAGTCTTACTTGGCCCCTCTTCTAACTTTTATCAATATTATTATTATCCTTCTTCCTTTCTCACATCTTTTGATTCCTCTCGCCCTAATTACTTGTCATCAAGGGAACATAGAAAGACGCAAGGAAATAAAATAAGAAGAAAAAGTATCAAAGGGAAAACTTTACACACATGCAGAACCACCAGCTAAATAAAACTCTAGAGCAGAGAGAGAAGCTAATCAACTGAATAAATCCATCAAGATAAAATGATGACTAGAGGGCAACAAAAAATTAAAAACCATACTGAGAAACAGGAAAACATGGACCAATCCAATGAACAAACTAAAAACCAGGAAGTGAAGCAGAACATTGAACAACTAATCAAAGCTTTTCAAACAAATATCATGCGCCAACTTAAAGAAATAAAGGAAGAGATTAAGAATATAAAGAAGACACAGGGAGAACATACTAAAGAAATTGTAAACACTCCCAAAAAATTAATGGATATTATGGTGACCAATGGCACAACCCAAGAAATCAAAAAGACCCTGGATTCACATAGCAGCAGATTTGAATAGGCAGAAGAAAGAATTAGTGATGCGGAAGACAATACATCTGAAATCAAACAGATAGTAGAAAAAATAGACAAAAAGATAGAAAAAATCCAGCAGGGACTCAGGGAATTAACCAACAACACAAAATGCTCAAATGTATGCATTATGGGCATCCCAGAAGGAGAAGAGAAGGGAAAGGGAACAGAATAAGTGTTGAAGGATATAATGGCTGAAAACTTCCCAACCCTATTGAGAGAGGTGGATGTGCAGATCCAGAAAGCAAAGTGTACCCCAACAGTATAAATACCAATAGGCCAACTCCAAGACATATACTTGTCAAAAAGTCCAATGCTCAAGAGAAAGAGAAAATACTCAAGGCAGCAAGAGAAAAGAGAACCATCACATACAAGGGAAGCACAATAAGATTAAGTGCTGATTTCTCAGCTGAAACCATGGAGGTAAGAAGACAGTGGTATGACATAGTCAAAATACTAAAAGAAAACAACTTCCAGGCACGAATTCTCTACCCAGCAAAACTGGCATTCAAAAATGATGGAGAGTTTAAAATATTCACAGATAAACAGAAATTAAGAGAGTATTTCAATAAGAAACCTGCACTTCAAGAAACACAAAAGGAAGTTTTACAAGTTGAAAGGAAAAAAGAAGGGAGAGAGAGTTGGAGGAGAGTTTAAAAGCAACTAACATGACAAAAATTAAAAACAAAACAACATATGACACACATTAACCCAAAGAAAAATGGCTGAAGTAAGAAATTCTTTATGAGTAATAACACTGAATATTAATGGACTAAATTCACCTATCAAGAGACACACATTGTCAGGATGGATAAGGAAATATGATCCATCTTTATGCTGTCTACAAGAAACCCACCTTTGACACAGGGATTCAAGGAGACTTAAAGTGAATGGCTGGAAAACCATTTTACAAGCTAACAATAGACAAGAAATGGCAGGTGTAGCTATTCTAATATCAGACAAAACAGACTTTAAATGCAAAACTATCATAAGAGACAAAGATGGACAGTATATATTAGTAAAGGGGGTAATCTCTCAAGAAAAGAGAGCAATCAAAAACATTTATGTGCCTAACCGGGATGCCTCAAAATACATGAAGCAAACCCTGGAAAAACTAAGTGGAGAAATAAAAGCTTCTACAATTATAGTAGGGAACTTTAACAAACCATTATCATCATTAAACAGAACATCTAGACAGAGAATCACTAAAGAAACAAAGGCTCTCAACAATACATTAGAGGACCTGGACTTATTAGACAAATAGAGAACACTACACCCAAATACAGCAGGATTTACATTCTTCTCAAGTGCACATGGAACATACTCCAAGATAGATCACATGCTAGGCCACAAAACAACTCTCAATGAATTCAGAAAGATTGAGATTATATAAAGTAATTTCTCTGACCACAATGGAATGAAATTGGAAATCACTAAGGGCCAGAGAAACAGGTTATGCACAAAGATATGGAAGTTAAACAACACACTCTTAGACAAAGAGTGGGTCAAGGAGGAAATCTCAAAAAAAATCAGCAACTACCTTGATAGGAATGAAATGAAAATGACAACACAAGATATCAAAACCTATGGGATGCAGTGATAGAGTCCTCAGAGGAAAGTCCTTAGCCATAAATTCATATATTAAAAATGAAGAAAGAGCTAAAATTGAAGACCTAACTGCACACTTGGAGGAATTGGAAAAGCAACAACAAACTAAACCAAAAGGAAGTAGAAAGAAGGAAATAACAAACATTTGAGCAGAAATAAATGAAATAGAGAATAAGAAAGCACTAGAAACAATAAACAAAACCAAAAGCTGGTTCTTTGAGAATATCAATAAAATTGACAAACCCTTAGCCAGACTAACAAAGAAAAAGAGAGAACAGATTCAAATACACAAAATAAGGAATGAGCAAGGTGATATCACTACTGACCCCACAGAAATAGAGAGTACCATAAAAGGATACTTTGAAAAATTATATGCCAACAAGAATGATAATTTAGAGGAAATGGACAAGTTTCTTGAAATGCACAAACAGCCTGCAAGAAGAAAGAAGAAATTGATGAACTCAACAGTCCAATTACAAGTAAAGAGATAGACTCAGTCATCATAAACCTCCAACTAAGGAGAGCCCAGGACCAGATGGCTTCACAGCTTAATTCTACCAAACATTCCGGAAAGAGCTAACACCAAATCTGCTTAAGCTCTTCCAAAAAATAGAAGTAGAAGGAATATTGCCTAACTCATTCTACGATGTTAATATTACCCTAATACCAAAACCAAACAAAGATATCACAAGAAAGGAAAATTACAGACCAATTTCTCTAGAGAACCAAGATGCTAAAATCTTCAACAAAATACTTGCTAATCGCTTTCAAGAACATATCAAAAGGATTATACACCATGACCAAATGGGTTACATCCCCAGTATGCAAGGATGGTTCAATATAAGAAAATCAATCAATGTAATACACCCCAAAAACAGATTGAATGAAAAAAATCACATGGTCATCTCTATAGAAGCACAAAAAGCATTCAACAAAATACAGCACTCTTCCTGATAAAAATACTACAAAAGATAGGAATAGAAGGAAACTTTCTGAATATGATAAAGGGTATATATGAAAAGCCCAAAGCCAACATCATTTTCAATGGTGAAATCCTAAAAGCTTTCCCTCTGAGATCGGGAACAAGAAAAGGATTCCCTCTATCACCACTCCTATTTAACATTGTCTTAGAAGTACTTGGCTGAGCACTGAGGCAAGAATAGGACATAAAAGGCATCCAGATTGGAAAGGAAGAAGTGAAAATTTCATTACTTGCAGATAACATGATCCTACATAGAAAGCCCTGAGAAATCTACAACAAAGCTTCTAGAACTTATGAATGACTTCAGTAATGTTACAGGCTACAAGATCAATGCTCAAAAATCAGTAGCACTTCTGTACACCATTAACGAGCAATCGGAGGAGGAAATAAAAAAAAAAATACCATTTACAATAGTAACTAAAGAATCAAATACCTAGGAATAAATTTAACTAAAGTTGTAAAGAACTTATATACAGAAAACTACACAACACTGTTAAAGGAAATCAAAGAAGACTTAAATAAATGGAAAAATATTCCCTGTTCATGGATAGGAAGACTAAACATCATCAAGTTTGGGTAGGGTCTATCCTACCCAAACTAATCTACAGATTTAATACAATCCCAATAAAAATCAACACTGTATTTTCTAAGGAACTGGAAAAACTAACCACAAAATACATTTGGAGACGTAAGAGGCCCCAAATTGCCAAAGACATATTGAAAAAGAAAAATGAAGTTGGAGGTATCACATTACCTGACTTTAAAACAAACGACAAAGCTGCAGTGATCAAAACCACATGGTATTGGCACAAGGATAGACCTACTGACAAATGGAACTGAATTGAGAGTTCTGATATAGATCCTCACATATGCCATCATCGGATATTTGACAAGGCCACCTAGCCCACTCAGTTGGGAGAGAATGGCCTCTTTAACAAGTGGTGCTTGGAGAACTGGATATCCATATCCAAAAGAATGAGAGAAGAATACCATCTCACACCTTATACAAAAATCAACACCAGATGGATCAAAGATCTAAATAAAAGAGCCCAAACCATAAAGATCTTGGAAGATAATGTAGGAAAGCATCTACATGACATTGTAATAGGAAATGTTTTCATGAACTTCACAGTCAAAGCAGAAACAGCAAGAAAAAAAATAGATAAATGGGATTTCACCATAATTAAAAACTTCTGCACCTCAAAGGATATTAATAAGAAAATAAAAAGCAGCGTACCCAATGGGAGAAAATATTTGGCAATCATATATCTGATAGGAGCCTAATATCCTGCATATATAAAGAAGTCCTACACCTCGAAAATAAAAAGACAACAACCCTTTTAAAAAATTCACAAGTGACCTGAAAAGACACTTCTCCAAGGAAGAAATACAAAAGGCTAAAAAGCACATGAAAAAATGCTCGACATCGCAAGCCATTAGGGAAATGCAAATCAAAACCACAATGAGATACCATCTTACACCGATCAGAATGGCAGCTATTAAAAAAACAGCAGAATATAAGTGTTGGAGAAGATGTGGAGGAATAGGAACCATCATCCACTGCTGGTGGGATTGTGGAATTTTCCAGCCACTGTGGAGGACAGTTTGGCGATTCCTCAGAAAAGTAACAATAGATCTTCCATATGATCCAGCAATACCACTACTGGGTATATACCCAGAAGAATTGAAAGCAAATACATGAACAGATATATGCATAGCAATGTTCATAGCAGCATTGTTCACAATTGTCAAAAGCTGTAATCAGCCCAAGGGCCCCTCAACAGAGGAATGGATAAGCAAAATGTGGTACATGCATACAATGGAATATTACTCAGCTGTTAGAAGGAATAAAGTGCTAACACATGGAATAACATGGATGAATCTTGAAGAACTTATGTTGAGTGAAGAAGCCAGGCATTGAAGGATGAACAGTTTATGACCTCATTGATTTGAATTGAGGAAAGTTAACAGTTTCTGAGAACCACTAACTGAAAGATAGGCAAGCAAGGGAGAGAGAGAGAAGGGTAGGTAGCAAGCCATCACCCATATGGACATAATCTATGGTAAATTGAAAGAGTATAGTTGCATATTGAAAGATAGGACAGGTGGGTAGAGATTTTACTGGGTTAGTTTCTGCAGGATTAACAGGTGGGTAGATTAGGAAGGGCAGGTTAGAATACCCAGGGCATGTAACTATGAATCTTGTCATCCCATGAGCCAAGACAGGGGAAAGTCATATGCCCCAGGGAGTGGGGAGGAAGGAACAGAAATGATTAAATGGGGTATTTAGTGGTCATGGGAGCTATTCTTCATTACCTTGCAGTAATGGACACAGGACATGGTAAATATCATCAAAAATTATTAAGCTGTACAGACTAAATTGTAAACTATACTGTAAACCCTTGACAATATTTAGTTGCAATATTTTACTCTCTGTATAACAGTTATAACAATGTTAACATCCATTAAAAAAAAAAGGTTTTAATATGGGGTGGGGAAGGGGGATGGAGGTTGGGTATGTGGGAGTCTCTAGTATTCCGTTTGTGACATTGCTGTGACCTAAAACTTCTTTGAAAATTGAATGGAAATTTGGGAGACACTGGGGAATGAGAGAGTGAAGGTGTCACCGTGCACTGGATATCCAATAATAAAGTGATAAAAGGAAAAAAGAACAATTTCTTTTCAAAAAGAATTTTTTTTTGTTTTTTTTTTCCCCCATTTTTTGGAATGTCCCAGTCCACTAAATATATTTTATTTTTAGTTCAGGGTCTTTTTTTTCTCCTGAGTTTCCTTGTAATTATCTCTTGCATTTTAGCTTTTCATTATTATTTCTTTTTCCTATTAATTGTATTTTCTTATTATATGGGCTTCATGTTCAAGGAAGGTTTAGATCAAAGAAGGGTAACAAGTGGGGCTGAAGAGGATCGTCAGTGGGGGTTGTCTGGGATGGGGGATTCATGGGAGTATGTCCATCTGAATATACATGAAAGATATATAAAATTGTTCAAATGATCAAGGGATGGGGCATGGTCAAGGTGGGTAGACAATTACTCAATAAATGAGGGAATCTGAATTCCCAGCCTGGAGAGGTCTGCCTCATTCTCCAAGGGAGCAGCAACAGTCCCCTGAGTGCAGAGGCAGTGTCTGGCAAAAGAGGATGGCCCAATGATGGGTTCTTGTTATTGAGGACAAGCCTTATGAGTCTTTGCTTTTGTAATTGAAACATAGCCTACTGTTATGGGGTGCCTAACGGTTGCCACCTGAGACCTCCTTGTTGCTCAAATGTGGCCTCTCTCTAAGCCAAACTCAGCATATGAATGCATTACCTTCCCCCCAATGTGGGACATGACTCCAGTGGATGAGCCTCCCTGGCAACGAGTGATTACTACCAAGTGTCAACTGGCAACACGATTGGAAAAAGACCTTGAATAAAAGGGGGGAAATGTAAAGAGAAATGAGTTCACATGGCTAAGAGACTTCAAAGAGAGTCGGGAGGTCATCCCGAGGTAATGCTTATGCACACCTCAGTAGGATCTCTTAGAAGATCCTACCCCTGAGGCCTCTGGAGACACCCAGGTCCTATATAAGTGGGGATAGCCCCAGAGATTGATGGCTAATTATTGGGCTCTTCATTGGAATCTGTGCTCCTGAGAGTGACAGAGTTGGACTCAAATAAGTCCTCCCTGCACATGGTCCATCAGTCCCTTCTATTCAAACCTATATGTGATGCTGGAGCTGTTATGTGTACTTCCAGAGACTGGAGACTCTGGCCTACCTATGTTCCAGCTGTGCCTGGAATCTCGGTGGAGCTGCAAATCCTACCCTACAGCTCAATGGACTCATCCAAGTCACCTGGCATAGAGATGACGATGGGCCATGGCCATCCCAGGAATGGAGAAGGCCTATGGCTGCAGGCAGGATAATCCCTTCCACGGTATCCACTGGATATAAGCTCTCTCTCACTTGGAGGTGGAGTGGATACCATCCCAGTCCCCTCAGGATTGGGGGAGGAGCTATGGACTTGAGTGGACTTGATGGTGTTCTGTTGTAGCCATATTGTGATTAAAGCAATGGAAGAAATTGTAACAGTGAGGTGGAGCTAGTGGCCACTGGACGTATTTGGGGCAGAGAGAGGAGGGTCAGTTGAAATACAGGGTCTTTTTTGGAATTGTGGGTTGTCCTGAGTGGTGTTGCGGCGACGGATGAAGGCCATTTTGCATCAGCATATACCAAGCAGAACTGTGTGGGAGAGAGTGTGGTCTATGATGTGAACTGTGGTCTATGCTCGGTGGCAAGGCCCTAGGATGTGTATATCCATTGTGGTTATTGTGCCACACTGATGAAGGATGTTGGTGTGGGATGTTGTTGGAGCTGTGGTTGGTGGGGAACATGGGAATCCCTATAATTTCTGAGTAATATTTAGGTAATCTAAGCACATTTTTAAAAAAAAATATATATATATATAAAATAACATTTATGTAAACAAATGCACATATATGCATATGTTTTTTGTATATCATTTTACAAATATTGGCATGTATTGTGAAAAATTTGATTGTTACCCTCAATAAAAAAAAAAGATCAATAAGGAAACAGATAACTTGAACAATGTAAATGAGATAAATGAGCTGCATCTGACAGACTTATATAAAATATGGCACCCAAAATAACAGGCTATACATTCTTCTCAAGTGATCATAGATTTTTTGCCAGAATAGACCATATTTTGGGCCACAAAGCAGTTTTCAAAAATTTTAAGAAGATTGAAATTATGTTAAGCATCTTCCTTAACCATAAAGGAATGAAGCAGGTTTTAAATAATAGACAAGAAACTGGCAAATTTGCAAATACATGGATGCTAAACACCATACAACTAAACAATCAATGGGTCAAAAAAGGAAATGCAAGAAAAATTAGGAGATATCTTGGAATGAAAGAAAATGAGAATGCAAAAATCATAACTTATGGGATACCATGAAGGCAGTGTTGTGAAGGAAATTTATACCCCTAAAAGCCTAGATTAACAAAGAAGAAAGAGATAAAGTCAAAGACCAAACTGAGCACTTTAAAAAAATACAAAAAGAAGAGCAAACCAATTTCAAAATAAAGAAGCAGAAAGAAATAAAAGATTAGAGCAGAAATAAATGAAATTGAGAACCACAGCAACAAAAGTCAATAGAGAAAATCAACAAAAGCAAAATTGGTTTTTGAGAAGGTCAACAAAACTGAGAAACCCTTAGCTAGACTAACAAAGAAAAAGAGAGAGATGATGCAAATAAAAGAAATCAGAAATGATAGGAGGGACATTACAACAGACCCCACAGAAATAAAAAGGATAATAATAGGATATGAGAAACTACTTTCCAACAAAATTGAAAACCTAAATGAAATGGAAAAAATCCTACAAATACATGAAACCCACATTGACTCTACAAGAAATGCTCACAAACACAAGAAGAGAGATTAAATAAAAAATCTTCCAAAAAGAAAAGTCCACAGCCAGATGGTTTCACAGGTAAATTTCACCAATCATTTCAAGAAGAATTAATACTTATCCTGTTTAAGCTATTCCAAACCTTGTGAAAGAGGGAATATTACCCGGCCCATATTATAAAGCCAACATCCCCCTAATAACAAAGCCAGATAAGGATATTACAAGAAAAGAAAATTACAGACCAATCTCTCTAATGTTTATAGATTAAAAATTCTCAACAAGATACTTGCAAATATAATCCAACAGCATATCCAAAGAATTATACACCATGACCAAGCGGGATTTATTCCCAGTATGCAAAGGTGGTTCAACACAAGAAAATCAATTAATGTAATGTACAACATTAACAAATTAAAGGAAAAGAAACATATGATCATCTTTATCAATGCAGAAAAGGATTTTGACAAATTCCAGCATCCTTTCTTAATAATAAACATTATGAAATATAGGTATAGAGGGAAATTCTTCTACATAATAAAGGGGATATATTAAAATCTCACAGCCAACATCATCCTCAGTGGGAAGAGATTTGTAGCTTTCCCTCTAAGATCAGGAACAAGACAAGGATGTCCACTAACACCATTAAAAAAGAAGAGAGACGTTGGAAGTTTCACACTTCCTGACTTTGAAGTGTATTACAAAGCAAAAGTGGTCAAAACAGCATGGCATTAGCATAAAGATGGACACATTGATCAATGGAATGAAATTCAGAAATATACCCTAACCTCTAAGATCAACTAACTTTTGATAAAACTACTAAGTCCACTTTACTAGGATAGAACACTCTCTTTACAAATGACACTTGGAGAACTGGATATCCATAACCAAAAGAATAAAAGAGGATCCCTTCTGCTCCTTATATAATAATCACCTGAAAATGTATCAAAATCTAAACATAAAAGCCAGAACCATTAAACTCCTAGAAGACAATGTAGGGGGAACATCTACAAGATATTTTAGTAGGTAGTGGTCTCTTAAAACTTACACCCAAAGCACAAGCAATAAAAGAAAAAATAGACAAATGGGACCTCATAATAATGAAACACTTCTGCACCTCAAGGGACATTTTGAATAGAGTGAAAATGTAGCCCACCCTCTAAAATGGGAGAAAATATTTGGAAATCACACATCTGATAAAAATCTAATATCCATGATATATAAAGAGATCATACAGCAATAAAAAGACAAATGATCTGGCTGAAAAATGGACAAAAGACCTGAATAGACATTTTTTAAAGTAGAAATACAAATGGCGAAAAAAAAATGAAAAAAAAAAAAGTTCCCATAATTTGCTATTAGGGAATTGCAAATCAAAATTACAAGATATCTTTTCACGCCTGCTAGAATGGCTACTATATATATATATACACACAAAACAGAAAACTACAAGTGTTGGAGAGGATATACAGAGATAGGAATGCTTATATCCTGTTTGTGGAATGTAGAATGGTAGTCACTGTGGATATCTGTTTGGCATTTCCTAAGGAAGTTAGATATAAATCTGCCATTTGACCTGGCAATACCACTACTAGGTACATACCCAGAAGAACTGAGAGCAGGGATATGAACAGACATCTGCACACAGTTCTTTATAGCAACACTATTCACAATTGCCAAGAGATGGAATCAACCCAGGTCTCCATCAACTGACAAATGGATAAGCAAACTGTGGTATATACTCACAGTGGAATATTATTGTGTTGTAAAAAAAAAAAATGAAGCTGTGAAGCATGTGAAAATATGAATGAACCTGGAGGACGTTATGTTGAGGGAAGCAGGTCAGGCACAGAAGGACAGCTATTCAATGATTGCACTATTATAAACTAAATATAATGAACAAACTCATGGACTTAATAGTTAGAATATATGTCACCAGATAAGAGAATGTGGTTAGAAAATGGAAAGCTGAGATTTGATCTGTGCAGAATAGGTAAAATGTTGTTTCTACGAGCTTGGAAATTAATAGAAATGGTGAAAGCACATTTATATCATATAAAGAAATCTTTATTTTGTAGTGCTAACATATGAGTATGAGGGTGGTTTTTTTTATTGTTTTTTCTCTTATTCTTTGTGTGATGAAAATGCTCTAACATTGATTGAAGTGATATGAAAGCACAACTCCAATTATAACAAATGCTATTGATTGTAAACTTTAGATAAATGTTTGGTTTATGAACAAAAAACAATGGTGGGGAGAGTTGGGGGAAAGATGCACCAAGATAAACGCATGGATTGAAGTTAGTAGTGATACATTGATGATGCTTTTTCATAAGTTGTTGCAAATGTTAGAAACAGTGATGCAGGGTGTTAGTGGTTGGAAGAGGTATGGGAGCCCTCTATGTTGTTATGCATGTTTCTTTTGTAAGTTCACATCTTTTACCATTTGCTTATTATTAATATGTGTTCATGTATGAATGATACACTTCAATAAATTTCTTAATGAAAAAAAACTGAAAACTTAATTTCATTAAAATTCTGAATTCATTTAATAAAACCATTAATGGAGATAATAATGCAAACAAAACCAGTATAGATGCTGTATTTGTCAGCCAAAGTTTAAATTATTTTCCCCTTAATCTGAGACTCTTTTGCAGGCACAATTATCTTTATATTTTTTAATTACAAAAGTTTTCTCATGGACTGATTCTACATGGGTCACATCCCTTTACCACCTAGATCTAATTATCACCTTGAAGTTACCCCTGTGTCCTGGTTATTATCTATGCCAATGACTGTGTTCCCAGGGGTTTTTAAAAATGCCACCAGTATCCTCATTTTTTAAATAGAATGTACAGGAAGTCTCCTGTTATAAAAAATGAATGATTCCTGTCAAGACCACAGTCATCTCAAGTAAATAGGCCAACTCTTCCTCACCTGCAAGTGAAATGGATATTGGACCTTTTTCAGAAATCCTGGCTTGCCTAACTAGTTGAAGAAAAGACAATGTCAAATTGTGAATATTTGATGTTATTATTTTTCCCTCCTCTTAAAGTTACTATATGAATGACCCCCATTGCTCTCCTTTACTTCCCATTGCTTTTGAGAGACTAGAAATGGTATTGAATAGAAAATATAGATTGTAATCACACAAGATTTCAACCACTTTTTTCATTCATTTTTCATTCATTGCCTTAAAATCTCAGTTTTAGCAGGTTTATGGAATTTCAGCATATGTTTGTGATTGAGCTTTATAACCTCCAGAATTCTGTCTACTTATAATTCACTACAAAGTATTCTAAATGGTTGAATTAATTATAATTAAATTAACCATAGCAAGGATGTATGGATGAATAAGTACACAAATAAATATATAATGAGCAAAATATGTCATTCTGTTCTTCCTGTTCCTTCGAGTCTTTGGAAAAAAAGAAATGAATTATTTGACTTTACACCTTGGGGACCATAACATCCATGCAATAATCTAGTCACACAGGATAATTTTACAGTGCTGGATATCCCTATGGCTCCTTCCAGTCTGCAGGTAAATAAAAGACCTTAGGTTTATAAACTCTCCTCTGTTCAGATCAGTGCAAAACATTTTATAACATGTCATATACATTTAAAAGAAAATGCCATTAGCAAATGCAGAATGCTGGATTTCCATTTTACATTTCATGTTTGCTTGTTAAATACAATAGTATTTTGGACTTATGAAGGAAAGAAGGCTGATGCTGAAGGGATTATCAGTTTAATGTTTTTATCAGAGATTTGCAAATTTTATTTATTTATTTTTATTTATTTTTTTATTGTGGGTAAAAATCAAATTTTTCACAATACATACCAATATTTTTAAAATGATATATAAATACATATACATATATGTGCATTTGGTTACATAAATGTTATTATAT
Organism: Cabassous unicinctus; assembly: GCA_029593785.1. Taxonomy (NCBI): domain Eukaryota; kingdom Metazoa; phylum Chordata; class Mammalia; order Cingulata; family Chlamyphoridae; genus Cabassous; species Cabassous unicinctus. The sequence continues at coordinate 19,953 of JAQZBX010022326.1, forward strand.
ATATACATATATATATATTTTTAAAGGTGTTTAGATTACCTAAATATTACTCAGAAATTACAAGGATTCCCATGTTCCTCACCTCCTACACCTCCCACAACATCCCACACCAACATCCTTCATCAGTGTGGCACATCACCCACAATGGATATACACATCCTGGGGCCTTGCCACCAAACATAGACCACAGTTCACATCATAGACCACACTCTCTCCCACACAGTTCTGCATGGTATATGCTGATGCAAAATGGCCTTCATCGTCGCCACAACGCCACTCAGGACAAACCCCAAGTCCCGAAAAAGGCCCTGCATTTCAATTGCCCCTCCTATCTCTGCCCCAAAAATGTCCAGTGGCCACTGGTTCCACCTCACTATTACAATTTCTTCCATTGCTTGAATCACAATATGGCTACAACAGAACACCATCAAGTCCACTCAAGTCCATAGCTCCTCCCCCAATCCTGAGGGGACTGGGATGGTGATGTCCACTCCACCTCCAAGTGAGAGAGGGCTTATAGCCAATGGATACCATGGATGGGATTATCCTGCCTGCAGCTGTAGGCCCTCTCCATTCCTGGGATAGCCATTGCCCATCGTCATCTCTTCGCCAGGTGACTTGGATGAGTCCATTGAGCTGTAGGGTAGGATTGGCAGCTCCACTGAGATTCCAGGCACAGCTGGCACATAGGTAGGCCAGAGGATCCAGTCTCTGGAAGTACACCTAACAGCTCCAGCATCACATATAGGTTTGAATAGAAGGGACTGATGGATCATGTGTAGGGAGGACTTATTTGAGTCCCATTCTGTCACTCTCAGGAGCACAGATTTCAAAGAAGAGCCCACTAATAATGCATCAACCCCTGGGGCTATCCCCACTTACATAGGACGTGGGTGTCTCCAGAGCCCTCAGGAGCCACTCTGTGTGGGGTGATATCCACTTTGGTGTTCTATCAGATCCTACTGAGGTGTGCATAAGCATTACCTCTGGGATGACCTCCTGACTCTCTTTGAAGTCTCTTAGCCATGTGAACTCATTTCTCTTTACATTTCCCCCCTTTTATTCAAGGTCTTTTTTCCAACCGTGTTACCAGTTGACACTTGGTATTAATCCCTCGTTGCCAGGGAGGCTCATCCCCGGGAGACATGTCCCACGTTGGGGGAAGGTAATGCATTCATATGCTGAGTTTGGCTTAGAGAGAGGCCACATTTGAGCAGCAAGGAGGCTCTCAGGTGGCAACTATTAGGCACCCCATAACAGTAGGCTATGTTTCAATTACAAGAGAGAAAACTCATAAGGCTTGTCCTCAATAACAAGAACCCATCATTGGACCATCTTCTTTTGCCAGACACTGCCCCTGCATTCGGGGGACTGTTGCTACTCCCTTGGAGAATGTGGCAGTGCTCTCCAGGCTGGGAATTCAGATTCCCTCATTTATTGAGTAATTGTCTACCCACCATGACCATGCCCCATCCCTTGATCATTTGAACAATTTTATATATCTTTCATGTATATTCAGATGGATTTACTCCCATGAATCCCCCATCCCAGACACCCCACACCAATGATCCTCTGCAGCCCCCATTGTAACCCTTCTGTGATCTAAACCTTCCTTGAACATGCAGCCCATATAATAACAAAATACAATTAATAGGAAAAAGAAATAATAATGATAAGCTTAAATGCAAGAGATAATTACAAGGAAACTTAGAGGAAAAAAAAAACTAAACTAAAAATAAAATATAATTAGCGGATTGGGACATTCCAAAAACTGGCAAAAAAAAAATCCTTTTAAAAAAAATTATTCTTTTTTTCTTTTATCACTGTATTATCGGATGTCCAGTGTACCGTGACGCCTTCCCCCTCTCATTCCCCAGTGTCTCCCAAATTTTGAGTTAATTTTCAAAGAAGTTTTAAGTCACAGCAAAGTCACACATGGAATACTAGAGACTCCCACATACCCCACCTCCCTCCCCCTTCCCCACCCCATATTAAAACCTTTTTTAAATGGATGTTAGCAATGCTATAACTGTTATACAGATAGTAAAATATAGCAACTAAGCATTGTCAATGGTTTACATTATAGTTTACAATTTACTGTACAGTTTAATAATTTTTGATGATATTTACCTTGTCCTGTGTCCATTAGTGGAAGGTAATGAACATCTTTTCCCATGACCACTATCTCCCCCTACTGAAATGCTTTATAAATATTGAATTCCTGATATAGGTATCATTAAAAATTTTAGAGATAATGAATTTTAAGTTCAAAGGTATTTGAGAGGTTCTCCAGAGCTACATAGCAAGTAAATATCTGATTCAGGATGTACAACATATTTTCCTATAAAAGCAATGAAATTTCAACTATGCTACACTTCCACAAGAAAAATCAAGCTAGAAATCTGCTGGTGAAGTAAAAGATTAAAACTGTCTGCATGATATTGCTTTGATGGTTACAGGCCATTATATATTTTGACAAAACCCATAAAATTATTAGGTGCAAAGTGTAAACCATAATGTAACCTAGGGACCATGGTTTGTAGCAATGTTTCAATATTTGTACTTCAATTGTAACAAATTTACTACACTAATGAAAGATGTTATTAATAAGGGAAAATATGAGAGGGGGAAAGGGGTGAGGTATATGGAAATTCCTATAATTTTTATGTAACATTTCTGTAATCTAAAACTCCTTAAAAATAATGTTTTTAAAAAATGATTACAGTGTTCTGTGTGTTTAACAAAAAGAGAAGCCTTTTATCTTAATTCAGATTTTGTTAGGCCCTAAAGCAATAATGACTTTTAACATTTGTAGAATATGTGTAATGAGATAGGGGGCATAGATTTTATACATACTTACATAGTTAACCTTCCAGGGAGTCATGAGCTAAAAAATACTCATTTTAGAACAAGCAAATGGTAGAATATTATACATACATGAGCAGAAGCTCTTAAGAATTTCATATTATTGCTATCCCTTCTATGGAATTCAGTTAAACCTGTAGGGAGACTAAAGGAGAGTGAGGCAGTTTTATGTTACTTCCAACTAATCATTATCAATAAAGTAAATAATAATGGATAAATTAGAGTTGAAAAATGAACCAATTCTTACTTCTTTCCTCATGTTAATTCAAATGTTGTTAAGAGATTATTTGCCTTTGTCTCTTTGTGTCCAAATAAAATTACCCACAGCTGCCAAACTACACCATAGTAAATGAATTCCTGCTTTAAAGGTTTTCTGATATTTGGGAGCTCAGACTCTTGCACACCATGCTATTTCTTTTGTCATGTACTTGGGAACCCTGATGAGAAATCTTCTCATTGTCACAGCAACCACTTTCAACCACCGTCTTCATACTCCTATGTACTTCTTCCATAGCAATCTGTCTGTCTTGGACATGTGTTACATTTTTGTCACTATACCCAAAGCATGTATCATCTTCCTGCTTGACAACTGGGTGATCTCCATGGTTGGATGTGCAGCTCAGGCATTCTTCATGTTTTTCTTTGCTTCTGCTGAGTTGCTGCTCCTCACTGTCATGGCCCAGGACCACTATGTAGCCATCTGTGATCCCCTCTATTACCCTGTGATCATGAACCCTTGCGTTTATGTGTAGATGACAATGGCCTCCATAGTTATTGGTTTCATCTATTCAGGTGTGCACACTGGCAACATTTTCTGGCTGCCCTTTTGTCAGTCCAATGCTGTCCATCAGTTCTGTGACATCCCTTCTCTACTGAGGCGCTCCTGCTCTGACACCTTCAGCAACCAATCTGTAATTTTTATCTCTGTAATAGTAGTTGGTGGTGGCTCTTTTGCCTTAATTTCATGTCTTACATTTTCATATTTTCTACTGTGCTCAAGTTTCTGTTCACAAGGGAAAGAGGAAAAGCCTTTTCTACCTGTGTCCCTCACATATTCATGGTGTCTTTTTTCCTCAGTTCAGGCACTGCTGTGCATATAAAGCCAACCTCCACCTCTCCCACAATACAGGACATGATTATTTCCCTCTTCTACTCAATCCTCCCCCCTTTCTTGAACTCTATTATCTATAGTCTTAGAAATAAGCAGATTTTAAAAAGGCTGTAAAGGGAATTTTTAGCAGAAATTTATTTTCAAAAAAATAATTGGAAAATTATTCAACAGTTACAGGTTAACCTTGATGAGGTGAGTGGAAAATATTCCAAAATAAATTTTCTTGCATACTTCCAACTTTGAGATCCCTGGATTGATGTCTCAGGGACAGTTATAGTATTATATGTCAGAAGAGAAATAACTAAAAATTTCTTTTAAGACTTTTCCTCCCCAAAATGCACATCTTCTGATTCCTGAAACATCACTGGTAAGGACTCAGATTTTGCTAAATTGTCCCTTTCCAATTATTCTCCTTTGAACCTGTAGAGACGTAGAATAAATGAAATATTTATTTTCTCTTCCTGGTTTTTCTGTGCAATTATAAGACAGATAGAATGATTCATTCAGAAATTATTTAAACTATTCATAAAATTGTAAATAATAATATATGTAACCTGGTAATAAAATATCATTTAAATTGATTTTTTTGAGGTACAAATTAGCATCTGAGGAAGTTGTATTTGGTAATTAAGATTAATAATGCCTCATCCTGTGTATTAGTCAGCCAATGGGGTGCTAATGTGAAATACCAAAAATGGGTTGGTCTTTATAAAGGGTATTTATTGGGGATAGAAGTCCACAGATACCAGGCCATAAAGCGTTATGTTTCTTCTCTCACCACAGTCCATTGTCACGTGTTAGAGCAAGACAGCTGCCGGTGTTTGCCAGGGTTCAGGCTTCTGGGGTTCCTCTCTTCCCGGGGCTGCGTTTCTCTCCGGGCTTAGCTCCTGTTTCCTCCACAAGGTCAGCTGTAGGCGATCAGGCGAACAGTTCGCTTCTCTTCTCTTGGGGCCTTCA
>JAQZBX010022327.1:0-31049 GCA_029593785.1 Cabassous unicinctus
ATACCCTTTATCTAAGTCATATTTCCCTTAAACTCTTTGAATTGATTTAGGAGATTTTTATGATTCTCATCAATTTGTCTTAAATCCTGTGTCTCATCAGGATTTTTGGCTTGTTCCTTTGGCTGGGTCATCTCTTCTTATTTCTTTGTATGGCTTGTAATTTCTTGGTGATGTTTAGGCATCTGAATATGTTGTTCAGTTTCTCTCTCTTGCCTAGTGGTTTTGTTTCACAGCTCTTCTTTGATTTTTGGTTCAACTTATTCTACATCTTTAAAATTACTCAGCTTAATTTATCAAAATATGGCCAAGGGACTCACTAATGGGGCACAGATCCAACCCAAGGGTGTGTACCATGAGAGACTCCAAAAAGTGTTTTTTTTTTTTCCCCTTGCAGTTTCCTGGCTGGCCAGCAGATGATGATCATCATGAGCCTTTCCACAGAGGTGTCTTTTTTTAAAATATATTTTTTATTTTTTCTAAAAGATATTTAGATTACATTAAATGTTACATTAAAAAAAAATAAGATATTCCCATATGCCCCACTCTCCACACTCCCCACTTTTCCCCACATTAACAACTTCTTTCATTAGTGTGGTGCATTCATTGCAATTGATGAACACCTTTTGGAGCATTGTCACTGAGGATGGATTAAAGTTAGTTTATACTCTCACCCACTCAGTTCTGTAGGTTATGGCAAGATATATAATGGCCTGTATCTGTTGTTGCAATGTCAGTGTCTTTTTAACCCTCCACTTGCCCATGATTCTGGTCTGGCCAGGGTCAGATTCAAAGCTCTACTGGCCAAACTCACTTGAAGAAAAACTTGCTCTACCCTCTGCCACACCTTCCCTCTTCCTAAGGGAGGAAGAAGTTTCCCCCTGCCCCACCTCATTTGATTGTCATGAGCCATGGGTTTTATCCAGGCTGTTTGCCTTGAGGGTGGGGGATGGGTGCCATTCCTGGCCTCTGAAGCTATAACTCATGGTTTTCATTTCAACTCTTCATCTCTTTGTCCCTTGCCCTCATGGGGGGTGTGCAGCACTCTTCTGGTCTGCAGATTCTCAAAGAAGCTCCCTTGGATGTCTTTTTTCCTTCCTTCCAGCTCTCATGAGAGAGTTAAGCCCTTCCAGTCTACTTTGACACCATCTTCCCAGAAGTCCTCCAAGGGGCTTCTAGTTTTAAAATCCAAATCATGAGTTGTTGGAGCACCTCATGGACAGTGGCTCTGCACAAAATGCAATAATGAATAAATTACTCAGAGCACAGCCCACAATCAAGGAGAGAGAGTCCCTCCTTATCCACCTGTCTGTGTTGCCCCTCCCCACCAAAAATTGATCTATACAATTTTTAATACTTATATAGCCAAATAATTTTTATTTTTTCTTTTATAACTTTGGCTTTATAGTTTTAATGAAATTGCTTTCCTCTTTCCTTAAATTATGTAGATATGTTGATATTCTTAATTTTTTTCTATTTTTGCATTTCTTTTCAAAATTCTATCTGGGTTTTATTTTGTAAATAATAAATATCAGGTAAATAAGGATGAGGAGTGAAGATGTGGGAGTTCAAGTCTAAATTGGATTGTTCTAGTAATATTAGGGATGTTTATGCAAAGTTTTCAAGGATGTGAGCCATGTGCATAACTGGATAAAGTGAATGAATGTAAGAGAAAAATGTTGGTGAATGACCATGAAGTGGGAAAACACCTGAGACATCCTTGTGTAGCTTAGAATGAACAGGAGATGAAATTAGGGAGATAATGGGGAGAAAGAGAGCTCAATCATTTAGGATCTTGTACGTCATCTGCAGAACCTTGACGTGTACCCTTAGTTCAAAGATCATTATTGTAAGAAGAATAATGTGATTTGTACTATATTAAAAATAGACTGTAATTAAGAGTACAACTAGAGGGACCATTGAGACCCTACTCCGAATATCCAGGAAAGAAATCGTAGTGGTTTGGGCCAGAGTGTTCACAGGTGAGGTGGTAAAACATGATGGAAATCAGAATATAAACCAATTGGAAGTAATGTTGGGTGAAATATGGGTTGATATAGAAAGATAAATGCGAATTGTCACTCCAAGATTTTTGTCCTAAGCAACTGGAAGACTGAGGAATGAGTAGGATTTTTATTTTGTTTGTTTTGGTGGATAGGTGTCAGAAGATCAATTCTAGTCATTGTAATTCTTATAGCATCTGAGTGAAGATGTTGAATAGCTAGTTGGATTAAAGAGTCTGGAATTCAAGGAAGAGGATGAGGCTGGAGATGTGAACAGGAAATTTGTCAGCCACAAAATAGTATTTAAGTTATTTAACAGGATGAGATTCTCTAAAGCAAATGTAGATAAAGTAGAAATAATATTAAAATACCATGTCCTAAAGTATTACAAAAGTTAGAAATCAAGGAAAAGAGGAAGAACCTACAATGGGAACTAAGAAGGAGGTAATTAAGAGTAGAAGAAAAACCAGAGACTGAGTTCTTGGAAACCTAATGAAGTTTTTCAATTATAATGAATGATCAACCATATCAGATACTGTTGAAAGATCAAAGGAATTTATGACAAATAGATTTTGGAAGACACTGAGAAAACTAAATTTGGTGGTGCTTTGGGGGAAAACAACTCAATGAATTTAAGAGAGAATAAAAAGAGCAATAGGAAACAGCAAAGATAGATATATCATCCAATAAAATTGCCTATACTGGAGTACAATAATAGGTAAATAGCTAAAAGGAAAAGTGAGGTCAAATGATGATTTTTAAAATGTTTGTTTTTATGAAGAAAAAATAATATCATGTTTATGTGACAAGAGGAATGATCCACTCAAAGGGAATAATTAGTGATATTAGAGAGAGGAAAGTATTGCTGAAACAATGGCCTAAGATTGTTAAATATAACCAAAAAATGGCTTTGTCAGCTGGAATGGACAAGTCATAGAACTTCCAAATGAACAGAAACAACTTCATCGGAACATAAATGTCTTTTAAAGACAATGTCCCCCTGTGATCATGGCAGAACAAGACAGAAACCAGAATACTTGTATTGATGAATGAATCTAAAGTCTGTGCAACTATGAAATTAACTAAGACTCTCCCACTTTTGACTAACATGGTGACTACTGTCTCCTTTTCAGTAACAGCACTATGCCTGCTGCATTTCTCCTGCCTCTTAGATAAGCTTGATACCATGCTATTGAATTGCACTTAATTCCTGACAACACTCAGTCCAGAACAGATACTGCTTTTTTAAACTCACCCATAAACACATAGTACAAACCCAAAGCCTATAACAAGTCTCTCCCAACTTCTTCTTGCTTAGATTCTCCAGGGTTCTCCTATGTGTCCTCCCTTACCACAACAAAGAAATAAACTTAATTTTTATTTAAGGTGTGCTCCTGGTGATCTTCAGTTGGTCCTCTTTGATAACTCTTGAGATTTACACGAATCTACTACACAATCTTCCCTTAGATAGAAGCTAAGGGAAGAAAGAGAGTATTGTGGTTAATGGTAGTAGCAGATGAGTAAACATGGTGCCATGTTTTATGTAATTTCTCTTTTGAGAAGGGTCATTTACCAATAGTAAGGATCTAAAGGTAGTTAGGGAAGTTGGAAAAAAGAGGAAAAATTGTGAAGTATTCACCTGGAGGAGAAGGACACTAAATGATTTAAGGAAATAGAGTATGATGGTTAGAGAGCACTAAAGACCCTCCTGAGGTTTGTGATCAGGAGTTTAAAGTGAGTCCAGTCAGCCCTGCAGTGCATATTTCTCCAACAAATTCAGCTACAGGGGTTCAAGAACTGAATGATCAAAGAGTTGGGTTTATCCAAAATCGTGGTTTGCTGCTAGAGAAAAATAAAGTGAAAATTAGTTAAAGATGTATGCATAGAGGAAAAATAAACCTGAGTAATCATGTAAGTAGAGTTGGGGACATGGTTAAAAGATGATATTGATGGGACCTGGAAGGGTTTGGAAAAAATTGGTAGGATTAATGATTTGAAGGCTCTGGTAGGGTTGAAGAACTGCTATAGTTGGGGTTCTTGAGGGAGTGTTTGGAAATTGGGATGACTGAAATTGAATCTAGGAAGATTTGCAAATCATGTAATTAGCAGCTGAGATGGGGTGGAGGCAAAAACTATTGATAGAGATTTACTTATAGATTAATATTGGTTTAACTAAATATTTGTTTTCATTTTTAAGGTTTTGATAGCTTTGTAAAATGAACTTGGAATTTTCATCTTTTTCCATGACCTGAAAATTTTAAGTTAGATTGGGTTTTTAAAAACTGTGTGAAAATTAAATGATGACTCTGTCTGGTCCTGAAGTCTTGTATATTGGAAGATTGCTAATAACAGTTCTAAACCATACAGAGGCAAAAGATATATACAAGATTTTTCAATTCTTTGATCATTTTGTAGAAAAACAATCCATGCTATATAGTTTGCTAGAAAATCATCCATATTTCAATTGAGTTACTTGCAGTTTTCCCAAAGAAAGTTGTCATTAACTTTAATCTACAGCTTTCTTTCTTCATTATATGTGTTACTTTTATCTTTAGACCTTTGTATTTGCAGTTTCTTTCTCTTAATCTATGGTTAATGAATGCTCTAAATGAAAAATCCCAATCATTTTTCTCAAAAGCAAATTCTTTTTGCAAAACAACCAGACCTATAATCACTAAGAAAAATTTGTCAGGTTAGACTATGGTGGGATGGGTTTTGAGAACTCTGAAGGCTATGGTAAAAAACAGATTTTATAATAAATGTTACTAGAAGTTTCAAATTAATATCCTATATGCTTCTACTCTATGTTCATTTCCTGCCTCTAAATATTGCATGAAATCACACCTCAATTGCTGGAGGTTTAAAAACCATTTACATCCTGTTATCCTGGAGACACCCAGGTCCTGTATAAGGGAGGATAGCTCCAGAGATTGATGCCTTATCAGTGGGCTCTACTTTGGAATCTGTGCTCCTGAGAGTGACAGAGTTGGACTCAAATAAGTCCTCCCTGCACATGGTCCATCATTCCCTTATATTCAAACCTATATGTGATACTGGAGTTTGTAGATGTAATTCCAGAGACTGGAGCCTCTGGCCTGCCAATGTGCCAGCTGTGCCTGGAATCTTGGTGGAGCTGCAATTCCTATTCTACAGCTCAATGGACTCACCCAAGTCACCTGGTGAGGAGATGATGATGGACAATGGCCATCCCAGGGAATGGAGAGAGCCTGCAGCTGCAGGCAGGATAATCCCATCTACCGTATCCATGGGATATAAACCCACTCTCATTTGGAGGTAGAGTGGACATCACCATCCCAGACTCCTCGAGATTGGGGGAAGATATGGACTAGAGTGGACTTAATGGTATTCTGTTGTAGACATATTGTGATTCAAGCAATGGAAGAAATTATAACAGTGAGGTGGAGCCAGTGGCCACTGGATGCTTTCGGGGCAGAGAAGGGAAAAGCAGTTGCAATACAGGGGCTTTTTCAGGACTTGGGAATTATACTGAGTGACATTACAATGACAAATATAGACCATTTTACATCAGCATATACCATGCAGAACTGTGTGGGAGAGAGTGTGGTCTACAATATGAACTATGGTCTGTGCTTAGTGGCAAAAGCCCCAGAATGTGTATGTCCATTGCAGGTGATGTGCCACACTAATGAAAGATGTTTATGTGGGATGTTATGGGAGGTGTGGGAGTTGGGGAACATCGGAATCCCTGTAATTTTTGTGTAACATTTATGTAATCTAAGCATCTTTTAAAATATATGGAAAAAAACCCCTACATGTAATTTTGTTATGAGTAATTTCATGTGATTCTCCATATAACCTCTTTTTAAAAACTATTATCCATTTATAAGATAGTCTACTAGGTTTTTGTAGAAGATTTCAAAGTACCTGGACTCTAAAGACATATTTCCTTAAGAAATTAAAGGGTCAACATTTACATAAATATAGTTTGTCTTCATATCTATGCATTGTATAGAAAATATAAAGTTTCTTTGGCCTCTCAGATTAAATCATGTATATGCCTGAGTAAAGATTTCCAGTCAAAAGTTTTGAAATTCTGATGAAATCAATTGATTCCATTAAAATGTTGGGAAATCATGTAACATTTACCTACCTATATGTCTTCCAATTATATATCATAAAATGTTGATGTTCTGGGCATAAAGAGCACTAATCCTGTCCTTTGAAGAAACATCTATAATCAGATCTATCATCATTCACTTGAACTGATATGTACTAGTTCTCTGTAAGCATGGACAGCTACTGCAAGTGACAAATAATTTCAGCTGGTTGGCAATTGCCACCTAGACTGAGGCTCTGGACACTGTGCTGGTTTGGAGTAGAATGAATCTAATCTGAATATATACCTCTTTCTTCTAAATATTTTCCTCATGCTTCCCACTGCTGCTTTTTGGAAATGACATATAAATCCACTGTGAACAATGGGTTTTTTTGTTCATCTCTCTTACCAGGAAATATATTTCTTTTTTATTCATATTTTTATTAAAATTTATTTTTATTTTAAAAGAAGCTTTATATTACATAAATGTTACATAAAAATATAGGGGATTCCCATATGTTCCCCCCAAACACACTTTCCCTCATTACCAAAATCCTTTGAGTGTGGTACATTTGTTATAATTGATGAAAACATATTGAAGCATTGCTACTAACTTTTATTTATTTATTTATTTATTTATTTATTTATTTATTTATTTATCCCCCCCTTGCTGCTTGTGTTTGCTGTGTCCATTTGCTGTGTGTTTTTTCTGTGTCTGCTTATCTCCCCCTTGCTGTGAGGTCTTGCTGCATCAGCCCACTGCGCCGTGCGGGCCGGCCTGCCCTCACAAGGAGGCCCGAGGAAGCGAACCCGGGGCCTCCCATATGGTAAATGGGAGCTCTATCGATTGAGCCACACCTGCTTCCCCTATCTGTTGACTATAGTTTACATTATAGTTTGCACTCTATCCCTCACAATTTTGTAGGTTATGACCAAATATATAATGGCCTGTACCCACCATTACAATATTATGCAGGACAATTCCAATGTCCTGAAAATACCCCCCTATTATACTTATTCTTTCCTCTCCCTCTCCTCAGTCCTTAGAACTTTTGGTGGCCTCTGCCTTTATATCAGTAATAAAAGTTCTTCCACTGCTAGAATAATAATAAGTTTATAATAGAATAATAATAAGTTTATTTTAGTCCATTGTTCATTCCCCAACCTTGAGGATTTTGGGTTGATTCCCACTCTGTTTCTAATGGAGAAGGGGCTTAGGTCACATGGGGCAGATGGATGGAACTATCTTGCTTGCAGTTGTAGACACTCTGTTCATTAGGATGGGTGTTGTCCATCATCATCTCTTTGTTTGTTGTCTTGGGTGAGTTCAATGAACTGGAAAATAGGTTTTGCAACTCTGTTGAGATTCAGGGCCCAGGTGGCACATGGACAGCCCAAAGATTTAAGCCTCTTGAACATATACCTATGAACTCTAGTACTAAATATAGGTTCAAATAGAAGGTGCAGAAGAGTCATGTTATTACATTGAAGAACAGAAATTCCAGAGTAAGACCCATGGACAGGGTGCTGAATTCCTGAGCTATCTGCCCTGCTTTTAGTGTCTGGATGTCTCTAGATCCCACAGGAACCCTGCTGTTTGAGGGGCTCTTTACTGTGGCAGTCAATGTGATCTTGCTGAAGCTTGCATAAGTGTAACTTCTGGAATGACCTCCTGACTCACTTTGAAAACTCTTAGCCATAAAAACTCATTTGTATTTAATATTTCCCCCTTTTGGTCAATGTCTTTTTCTGGATGCATTAATAGTTGGTGCTTGGTAAGGATCCTTTGGTGCCAGAGAGGCTTATCTCAGGGAGTCATGTCCCATGCTGCAGGAAAGGTAGTGTGTATATGTGCTGAGTTTGCCTAAGAGAGAAGCCACATTTGAGCAACAAGCAGGCTTTCAGGAAGTAACACTTAGGTAATATAAAATACTAGGCTAAGTTTCAATTTCACAAGGAAAGGTTCATAAGTACAATCATTAATATCAATGGCCTGGCATAATGGTTTGTTTTCATTCACTAGGCATTGCCCTTGTACTCGGGAGATTCTTTCCATTCTATTAGAGAGTATAGCAGGACTTTCCAAGGTGGGAATTCAATATTCTTTTAGTTATTGTGTGGTCTCCACACAATAAAAGTAAACATTTTTAATATTTAAATGGTTTTTACAATATATTTACATGTGCTTTAATATTCTTTTCATTATAAATATCCTTGAATGTGTAATTCAAATTATAAGCTTGCTTGGATTGTGTGATAGATTGAGTTATATACTGCAGAATAAACACGTTCTTAATTTAATTCCATTCCTGTGGGTGTGAACCCATTATATAAAGGAAATTTTGAGGATGTTAATTTTAGTTAGATGTGGCCAAGTGAATTAGGGTAGGTTTTAATACCCCTTCTATTACTGGAGGCCCTAAAGAGAGAAAGTCATGGGGAGGAGCTAGAAGCTGGAAGTCAATGGAAACTGGAAGAGAAATGAGAGAACATCACCATGTGCATCACCATGTAACAAAGAAAGCCAAGGAACTAAGTAGACCTGCAGACAGCACTAGAACACTGCAGATTCTGGGAAGAAAGCATCACCTAGCTAATGCCTCAATTTTGGTCTTCTCCTAGCTTCCAAAATGAGAGACAACAAATTCATGTTGTTTAAACCAATTCATTGTGTGATATTTGTCTTAGCAGCTTGGGAAACTAAGACAGAGTGTAAATTATAAAGCACTGCCCATACAATGTAAGATGAGAAGAAAAGTTAAGTTTGGCATGACAAAATCTATAAACAGATATTCCAAACTGGTAGGCAACTAAGTAACTATAATGTTCAAAAATGTTTATATTTTTTTATTTTTTATCAGAATTATTTTATTCTATTATTTTATTTATGTCTTTAGGTAGGGCATGCTCTGATTAATTTACTTTTAGCTCCACTGCACCTGTATCTTATTAACTAATACAGGCCAAACTACATTTATAAAATAACTGGTTCCTGAGGTGTTTCAATTTCTGGTCTAGAACCTCTAATGTGGTGAGTCTGAGATGTAACCCAGGAAACTGCATTTGTATTAAGCACTAACTCTCCCTCTTTGGTTGCTTTAGATGAATATTGTCTGAAAGGAAAACGAGAATATACTAAATCTCAGGTTCAACTGGCAGTTAAAATGCATAGGAGTGCAGTGTATATCATTTTTTGCCTAATTGGGAAATGAGTTCAGTGTTCATTACATGAGTGTGACTAGGAAGTTCATAGAATGAACAACCAAAAATGAAAGAAAGAAAGAACCTCACAAACTCTCACAATAACTTATTCATTCTCAAATATTGGAGTCTTTTCTATTGGAATCTCAAATATTTTGTGTTCTAAAAAGTAAAAAAAAAAAAAAAGAAGTGTTATTATTTTTGAGCTCTTTTAAATAGGGGCACCTTAAGTAAAATTATACAAACAGTAAATTTATCTTTGCTATTTTCCCACTTTTTTCCTATTCCTATTTCACTCTGAACAACTGATATACCTCTTTTTCATTCTCTTGAGGCTTTTGAGTCTTTAGACTGATCAATGAGATGTCTCCACCACCATGTACAGCCTCCTACTTAAGCTTAGTCCAAAAGCTCTTTCATTCCATCCCCTGCCTTTGTCTTATTATTCATCTTTTCCCATATTCATGGATAATCACAAATATTTAGCTGCAAGATTTTTTTTATTGCTGAATGATGTAAAATACCTTAAAATTAGAACACCCAAATTTCCAACAGTATGGTATAAATCGATAAAATGGGGGATTATTTTATGCCATAGGACATTATAGAATAATATTTTTCAAAAAATATTTAATGACTAATGGAAATATTAACAATTTTCACAAGTATTTGTGAATTAAAAGGCATTTACAGGCAGTAATGTGTTCTAATTATGCATATAATGATAAAGCTAATTGGTAATTTATATCCCTAGTTCTTTCTGATAAGTGCCTTATCTTGCATGTTATGTGATATTAATCTCAGCTCCCTTATTCAAGTACTTTCTGACGATACGAAAAAATTCAAGCTGATTTTAAAAATGCATATTTCTTGACCTTATTCACTAGCATTCCTGTAGCTCACTGTCTCTCAGATGTAACTTGAATTCCATCTAGAGACAATTGTTAAACTCTCTTCACCTCATAATAGAAAATCAACTATACTGATTATATACCTTATATGTTGAAATTCCTTTCAATTACAAAGAGCAGAACTTTATCAAGGTTGCTGATATGATCTCTGTTTAAATGGTCTGGATTGAGCACAAAAAAAATGTTTAAAAAGTTTAAATTAAGCATAAGAAACCCAGTTGTTTTAAATGTTGAAGTATTGTGTTTACTTACATTGATTTCTTTATAAAAATGCTGAATAATGAATTACCACTCCTTTTTGAATTAGTTAAGTTGGATTTTGAATTTGGGTCGAAATGAGTCAAAATCAATAAACCCTTAACTAGATAAAGCAAAAAAGAGAGACGATGCAAATAAATAATGTCAGAAATGAGAAGGGTGACATTACCACTAATTCAGCAGAAATAAAAGAGATTATAAGAGGATACTGTGGCAACTGTATGTCAACAAACTAGACAACATTGATGAAATGGACAAATGTCTGGAAACACATGAACAAACCATTTTGATACTAGATGGTTCAACATAAGACAATCAATTGGTGTAATACACCACATTAATAAATTGATGAAGAAAAATCACACAATCATTCAAAGGACAAAATACAACAACCTTTCTTGATTTAAAAAAAAAAAAATCCTGAAAGATAGGAATAGAAGGAAACTTTCTCAATATGATAAAGTGCATATCTGTAAAGACCACTACTCACATTGTACTGAATGGAGAAAGATTGAAATCTTTCCCACTGAGATTGGGAACAAGACAACGATGCCCACTCTCTCCATTGTTAATCAATATGTGCTAGAAGTTCCAATTAGAGCAATTAGACAATAAAAGAAATAAAAGGCACCCAAATATGAAAGGAAGACATAAAACTTTCACTATCTACTGATGATATAATCTTATACTTAGAAAATCCGCAAAAATCCACAACAAAGCTATTAGAACTAATCGATGAGTTCAACAAAGTGACAGGATACAAGATGAATATGCAAAAACCAATATCATTTCTATACACTACTAATGAGCAATCTGAGGAGGAAGTCAGAAAAAGATTTCCATTAATAATAGCAACTAAAAGAATAAAATATTTAGGTATAAATTTAATCAAGGATATAAAAGACCTGTATTCACAAAACTATAAAACTTGTTAAAGGAAACCAAAGGTGGTATGAATAAATGGAAGTATATTCCATGTTCATGGATTGGAAAACTAAATATACATTAATATGTCAATCTACCCAAACTGATCTACAGATTTAACACAATCCTGATAAAAATTCCAATATCTTTCTCTGTAGAATTGGAAAAAACAATTATCAAATTTATCTGGAAGGATAAGAGTTCCTCAATAGCCAAAAATATGTCTTAAAAAGAACAAAATTTGAGGACTCTCACTTTCTTACTTTAAAGCATATTTTCTAGCTACAGTGGTAAAACCAGCATGATACCGGCATAAAGATAGATTGCCCAATGGAATCAAATTGAGAGTTCTGAAATAGACCCTTACATCTACGGTCAAGTGATTTTTGACAAGGCTGTATAATCCAGGCAACTGTGTCAGAACAGCTTATTTAAGAAATGGTGCTTGGAATACTGGATATCCATATCTAAAAGAAAGAAAGAGGACCCCTCTCTCACACCTTATAGAAAAATTAATTCAAAATGGATCAAGGACCAAATATAAAAACTAGAACCTTAAAACTAATAGAAGAAAACATCTTTAAGATATTGATATTGGTCATTTCTTGGATCTTATACCCAAAGCACAAACAACAACAACAACAAAATAGATAAATGGAACTGTCTCAAAGTTAACCACTTTTGAATTTCAAAATGATTTTTTTAAGAAGGTGAAAAGACAGCTAACGCAATGGGCAAAAACCTTTGGAAATCATATATCTGATAAAGGATTGATCTGCATATAAAGGATTGATCTGCATATTATATAAAAAGATCACACAACTTAATGACAATATGACAAGCAAACCAACTAAAAAATGGGCAAAAGAAATTGAATACATATTTTTTTCAAAAAATGGCTAGTGATGTTGAATATCTTTTCAAGTGTCTTTTGGCAATTTTTGAAAAGATATTCAACATCACTAGCCATTAGAGAAATGCAGATAAAAGCTATAATGAGATATCATCTCACACCATACAGAATAGCCCTTAATAATAAATAAATAAATAAATAAATAAATAAATAAATAAATAAATAAATAAAAACTACAAGTGCTGGAGGGAATGTGGACAATTAGGAACACTCCTTCACCATTGGTGGGAGTGTAAAATGGAAATGGTGCAGCCTCTGTGGAGGACAATTTGACGGTTCCTCAGGAAACTAAATATACCATATGACTCAGCAATCCCGCTACTAGGAATATATTCAGAAGAACTGAAAGCAAAGACATGAACAGATAATGCACACAGATGTTCACAGCAGCATTATTCACAATTGATAAAAGATGGAAACAACTTATCTGTCCTTCAAACAATGAATGGATAAACGAAATGTGGTATATTCATACGATGGAATATTATTTAGCTGTAAGAAGAAATCAATTGGGGAAACACATGACAACATGGAAGAACCTTGAGGATACTATGTTGAGCGAAGTAAGTCAGAGACAAAAAGATGAATATTGTATGGTCACTGATATGAACTAGATACCCTTATGGAGTTGGGATATGAAGTGTAGGTTGGTAGGAGATAGAATGTGGGATGAGAAGGGGAAGACGATCCTGGATGTATGCAAAATGTTTAATAAAATCAAATATAAATATGTGGTAATGGTTGCACTTGATGGTAACACACTATAATGAATGTAACAAA
This sequence comes from Cabassous unicinctus, assembly GCA_029593785.1. Taxonomy (NCBI): domain Eukaryota; kingdom Metazoa; phylum Chordata; class Mammalia; order Cingulata; family Chlamyphoridae; genus Cabassous; species Cabassous unicinctus. Next base: position 13,066 of record JAQZBX010022327.1, read on the forward strand.
CACTGTTGATTTATGAATATGATTGTGGCTGAAATGAGTAGTCCAGGGAGATTAATGTTTGTTGGAAGACAGCTGGAGGATAATATAGGGAATGCATAACAATGATTTTGGCAGTAGATGAGGATTGTGGTTAATAATATAAATACAGGAATGTTCTACTACAACGTGTTAAGAATGTGGTGATACATGGGAAAATATGACTAATGTAATTTATAGACTACAGTTAACAACAACATTGCAATATTTTTGTAGTAAAAGCAAAAAGTTGCTACTACATTAATGCTAAAGGTCAAAGAAGGAATATTGTGGGTTTTTTGTGTGTGAGAAATGAATATGCTTAAGCTTTTTTTCCTTCTTCTTCATTTTTTTTTCCCCTTAATATGAAGACCTGGGATACGTCATTTAACTAATCTCTGTTTATTTGTGTATCTCTCTGAATACTAGAGGAACAATTGAGTTAGTAATTGGAATTAGATGAGATAAAAGTGCCTGGACAGAATGTTTTAGGAGTAATGCTTCTATAACTTATTGAGCTGCCTTTTCCTGTTATTTTATTTCTTTTTGAATTTGAAATAAAATTATTTTTTTAAAATAAAAAGCAACCCATGGCACTGTGGAAGATACACACAGATGTGTAATGATGGGGTGTGGGAGGAAACAACAACGAAACAACTGCAGAATCAATGTTTTAGCTTTGCTGCCTGTGACCATGAAGAGATACTTCAAAGTGCAATTCAGTTGTTTCACCCACGAATAAATTCAAACTATTTTTGGTTGCAAAATGAAGAACAGGAAAAAGAGGGAATAAAAGTGATTTATCCCGTTTTTGAGCCACGTGTTTGGGTTTAAAACGCACAGCACAAATTACAGCAATGTTACAGGAAATTACGGCATTTGTGGAATATGTGTGTGCGTGTGTGTGTATAAAAAAGGAGATAGAGATAGAAAGAAGAGAGATTGTATCTTTAACATCTATAGCTCTGTGTTAAAAACTCATTCAAAATGAAGCACAGAGCTTAGAGAGCAAGATTCACCCCCCAAGTAATGTTCAGTCAAGGTTGTTTTCTCATATCAGAAAGCAGTTTACACCTTACTGTTTTTGAGAAGGTATCTTTTAAAAAACCCAGTGATAAAATCCTTAGTAGCAACAGCAGGAGGTAGAATGGTTTTCTATCTTCTGTTTGGCAGACATGGCTATTGAAACTACATAAAACTAAAGGGTCAAGGATCAGACGATTCAAAGTACCAATAGGTGCCATTTTTTTTTTTTTTTTCAGAGTGGAAAGTATGTGTCTTTTTCAGTTTGATATTTGAAATCCAGAAGTTTTTAAAATGGTACATCACCATGGAAAAAATTAATGAAGAAAATTTCCTTGATATAAATTTTATTGAAACCATACAAGAGTAAGGTTTTACTGTTAAATTAAAAGAGCATAAACAACATCATATTTTAGTAAAGTACAGGCAAAGTGCAATTAATGGAATATAGAAAGACAGAGTTATAGAATTCTTAATATGGGTATTGAGTAATTTTAGCATATTCAATTTAAGATTAAAAGAATGTTCAGTACTTAGTTGTTTAAAATAAAATTCAGTTCATTTAGAAAGTGGCTTTCAATAGAAATATTTATCGTGTTTTGTGAAATATTCATTCTGAGATTATTTTAATATGACACTACCACCTTGCAATTGGTCACGTTTTAAAATTCACTCATTCAATCATTACTACTATTGAGATGTTTGGTGTATCAGTCAAGGTTATCCAGAGTAATAGAACCAACATGACATATGTATACACAGATGCGTGTATGGCATGCACACTCACACACATACACATATAAAGATTTATTATTAAGAATTGCCTCACATGATTATGAGGGCTGGTAAGTACAGATTCATAAGCCAAAGACTAGAAATTCTGGTGAGAGTGATGTTGAATTCTTGAGTCCAAATTCTTTAGGCTGGAACTCAGGCAGAAGTGGAGAGAATGATCTGGAGGCAGAATTTTGGATTCCTTAGTTCTTGCTCTTAAAACTTTGAACTGATTGGATTTGGCCCACAAACACTATAGAGGGTAATCTGTTTTACTTAAGGTCAATTGAATGTAGATGCTAATCCCATCTAGGAAATGCCCCCACAATAACAACTAGGCAAATGTTTGACAACTTAAAATTAACCATCACACTTGGGCTTTATAAAGGAAATAGACAATAATCCTTGTGAAACTTAAATTTTAATGGGGAGACATATAATAAACATAACAGATAAGTAAATTATAGATGGTTACAGTATATTACAGAATAAGTGTTATTTAAATTAGGGAAATGGGATGGGGGCCTTGATACAATGTTTAATTTTGTGGTCAGTAAGGATCACATTGAAATGGTGATACCTGAGCAAAGATTTGAAGGTGGTGAAGGAACTAACATCTGGACATCAGAGAGAAGAGTGGTACAAGCAGAAATAAGAGTAGGTGCAGGGGGTGGATGTGGCTCAAGTGGTTGGGCATCCATCAGCCATATGGAGGGACCTGGATTTGCTCCCCGGGACATCCTAGTAAATTAAAAAAATAGAAGACGTGCAGGCGAGCGTCCAGCCTGCGCGCACGTGCAGTGAGTCAGGTCCCTCCGAGCCATGCCGCAAGATGATGATGCAGCCAGGGAGAGACACAGGAGAAAGCCAAGACAAGACACACCAGAAACCAGGAAGTGAGGTAGCGCAGGTGGCAGAGTGCCTCTCTCCCATATCGGAGATCCATAGGATCGAATCCTGGTGAAGACTGGAGGAGAAGGATGAGAAGAGAAGGCAAGAAACAGACACAGAGGATCACCCAGCGAATGGACAAAGACAGCAAGTGGGGGTGGGGTGGAGTGGGGTGGGATAAATAAACTAAATAAACTTAAAAAAAAAAAAGAGTAAGTGCGAAGGTGTTAAAGTGGGAACATGCTTGGTCAGTCCTCCACAATGTAAGTAAACTGATATGACTGGAGCAGAGTAAACCATGGGATGAGTAGCAGGAAATACAATCAGAGATGGTGGGGAGGAAGGATCTGGATTTTGAATGAGCTTTTAGTCTGACTGAATTATGGTGTTAGGGGAGGGTTATGTGAGGAGCACTGTCATAATTTGATTCACATTTTTAAAAAATCACTATGACTATTATGTTGAGGATAGACCATGGTGAGGAGCCAATATTATAAATGGTGGGATTAATGGTTACATTTTTAAAAATATATATTTCATTTTTTTTAATGGTTACATTTTGAATATACATACCCCAGGATTTTCTGGCAGAAAGATAAAAGTTTTGAGATAAAGACATGTATCTTGATCAACCCAAGGTTTTGTCTGAACAACTGAACAAATTCAGTTGCTTCAGGTCTGGGGGTTAAATGAGAAATTATTTTACAAAAGTTATGTTTGAGATGTTTTAAATTTACAAATGGAGATTATGTGTGTGTGTGTGTGTGTATTTTTTTTTTTTTCTTCTTCTCAAGAAGTGATTACTGAGCAGCTATACATGGGGAAATTGTCAGCAAAATAAAGGAAAATAAAAAATAACTAGAAACAAGAATGATGGTAACAGGAGTTGAATACAAATTCTATAATTTGCTCTAATAATAATTTTTAAGCAATCTTGGTCATATCATTCAATTTCCCTAATCCTCAATTACCTCATTTGTAAATTTGCAAAGATAATGTCTATTTTTGATTTTGTTTAATTCCAAAAATAAACATGGTACAAGTTTCAAGAGTGATACTGGTAAATTACATAAAATAGAATGGAAAATAAAATAAAATAAAATAAATATTGATGTATTCTATTTAATGTACATAATTATTTATGGAAATTTGTATTTAAGTTTTGTTGGTGAAAAAGTATTATAATAGAATTTTACCATGAAAGTATGAGCACTTACTTTACAGTGGACAGCCCCAGATATTACACTTACATATTTAAACAGAGAGGCTTCAAGACAAGTTTCCTATACCTTCCATACACTCCTGCAGAATTGGAATTAGAGAATATATTCTGAGATTCGTTAGTATTGCATTGGATCACAGTGATCTGTATTGTAAATGCCCAATAGTCTGTGAGTTTCTTGTGGATAGTGACTCCATTATTTTCATCTGAATAATTTGTGGGTAATCAATGGCTCATGGAATGAGCTTAGTGGATGCTTGCTGAATAAAAGAATAGAACGATGGCTCCTGATCACTTTGAGCTAAAAGTTTAAAAATACAGTACTTAAAAGTAAATAAAGCTGACATATAAAATACAAGTACTTTGCACTAGGAATAAATGTTCATAAAGGAGTTTCCCATAAATTCTATGAAAATACCATTGAATTCTCTCACTATTATTTAAAATTTTGGAAATTCTATCAAAAAAAAATATATGAAACAGGTATAACAAGTAATATTTAAAGTATCTAAATTATACATTGCTAGTAAAAGCACATATTAAGATAACAAGGAAATAAAGTGTAGAATTGTCAAAATTGAAGCATAAAGTGACTATATACAAGCCAAACTATTGATGTGAATAGCTTTGCTTTTTTACTAATAATAATGGATTTGGAGTTTGTTTTATAGTCTTTGTCTTGGACAAGAAATTATTTCATATGACTCATTGTAACACATTATGTAGTTTAATATAAAAAAAATAAGGTCAGGAAAAAATGTGAATGTGAAACCAAGAATTGGAAGCAAAAAAAACACCACAAAAAAACAAGATCATTTATATACAAATCATTAGATACAAAGTAATTACTACAATTGAGTTGCATGTCATTTTAGTATACCTATCTATCTATCTATCTATCTATCTATCTATCTATCTATCTATCTATCTATCTAAACATCTATTTTAATATGTGAGGGAATATTGCACGCATCATACTCTTTGAATCATACTTCCATGCACATTGTCTGTGAACAAGGATATTCACTTATGTAATCACCTTAAGTGCAATTATCAAGTTCAAGAAATTTAACACTGATATACAACTTAAAGTCTATATTCTACATTTTTCTTATGCCCCAGTAATGGCCTTTGGAGCCTTTTCACCTTCATTCTTAGATTGCATCCAGTATCATGTATTGCATTTAGTTGTCATTATCTCTTTGGTTTTTCTTTCTACTGTTTTTATAATTGTAGACACAGATATGCAACACAAATCTTCATATCCCAACCCCTTTGACTTTAATCACATTCACAATGTTGCAGTACCCCACCACAATCCATTATTATCAAAATCTCTTCACCCAAAGAAGAAGCCCTATAGTCATTTTTCTTTAATTCCCTATTGCCCATGCTCCCCATACCTGGTAATATATAATTTACTTTCTGTATCTATAAGTTTCCATATTCTCTGATATTATCATTGTGGCTACAGTAGGGCTTAAATTTAATATCATAAATCTATAACAGTCTCATTTGCCTTGATTCCAACTTAGCAACTTCAATACAACACATGAACTATATTCCTATACCTCTCTGTCCTCTCACATTTATGCCATTTTTGTCACAAGTTACATATGAGTCCAAAACCATTGATTTACCATTATATATTTTTTGCATTTTAGATCCTGTTGGATGTAAAAAGTGGAGTTACAAACCAAAAATTAAATAGTACTGGTATTTATATTTACCCATGTTATTATCTTTAAGGATAATCTTTATTTATTCATGTACCTTTGGTCAATTGCTTATTTTCCCTACCTTTCAACCTGTTGAACTCCCTTCAGTATTTCTTGTAGCCTAGCGGTTACCATCTCTCTCTGATTTTGTTTATTAATCCCTCCTTCATTTTTTAAAAGACAGATTTTGCTAGGTGCAGAGTTCTTGATTGGCAATTTTTTTTTCTTTTGGCACTTTAAACTTTCCCACTGCCTTCTTGCCTCCATGGTTTTCAGTGAGAAATCAGCACCTAATGTTACTGAGACTGACTTGTTCATTACATATTCCTTCTCTATTGCAGCTTTCAGAACTGTCTTTACCTATGCTATTTGACAGTTTGAATATATTACAACATGGGTCTCTTTGGGTTTATACTGTTTGGAGTTCGTTGAGCATCTTGAATGTGTATGTTCATTTATTTCATTAAATTGGCGACGTTTTCTGCCATTATTTCTTTGAATAGTCTTCCTTCCCTTTTCTTTCCTTCTTCTTCTTCTGGGACTCCCACATTAGGTATATTGGTGTACCCCAGGTTTCTCAGGCTCTGTTTACTTTTCTTCATTCTTTTCTCTTTCTGCTTCTCAGACTAGATGATATTGGTCGTCTTCTCTTCATGTTCACAGATTCTTTCTTTTGCCAGTTCCAACATATTTTTGAACCCATCTAGGGAATTTTTTATTTCTTTTACTGTGGTCTTCGGCTCTGTTTGGTTCCTATTTATAATTTCTCTCTATTGATATTCTCTTTGTGTTCATTTCTCATTTTCCTGATTATCCGTGTTTTCTTTTAGCTCATTGAGCATATTTAAGAACATTTTTTAAAAGTCTTTATCTGGTATGTCCCGGGTCTGGTCCTCCTCATTGATGGTTTCTAATGCTTTAAATGTCCCCGTTTCATGGGCCATGACTTCCTGTTTCTTTGTACATTATGTAATTATTGCTGAAACCTGGACAGTTTGATATTTTAGTTGCATTATCACTGGAATTAATACTTTGAGGTGTCTATTCCTTCACTTACACCCAGCTAGTTTTATGACAGAGCTTTGCTTGAATGCCAGGAGGTAACCATAAAGCAAAGAAGAAAAAGAAGAAGAAGAGGAGGAGGAAGAGGAGGAGGAGGAGGAGGAGGAGGAGGAGGAAAACATTTCCTAAACTTTGAAGGTTGACCTGTGCAATTGTTCTCTTTCAGGGCTTAATCATACAATAAATTTGGAGAATAGCTCCAGGCCAAAGCAGAGGGACCTCCCTCATCCTTTCTGTTCATGCTTCTTGTCTTGGACATGCACATGTGTCTCTAGAAATCTCCCTGTTTACAGGGATACGAATATCCCTTCTACCTTAGAAAACTGTTTCTTCATGGTCCAGACACTGCACTGTATGTCTCACAGCTAGAAATCCATTGTCCTAGATACAGGTTTCTACACAGAGGGCAAGTTCTGGGACAGGAAGACCCTCAGGACACCACAGACAGATTGGACCAGATATACATACTCCCTGTATGTGCATGAGGGTTACTATGCTCCATCCAGAACCTGGACCAGAGATCCACACTGGGAGCCCATGACAAGACAATTTTGAGCCTACCAAATGAAAGGATGTGGAAGATGCCAGCCAGTATACCAGAAGATCCTACTTCTTTTAAATAAACTTTTTCTTGATTTGGGGCCCACCATTACTGCAATTCTTAACTGTTTTCTGTAGCTTTTAGAAATATATTCTGACAGTTCTGGCTGGTTGTTCAAAACTTCTGTTGGGGAACAGAGCCCTGAAGTGACTCAATCCTCCATAGTGATTTGACCTGTTGATTACTTCCTTTTGGAGGAATATTTAAGGTGATATATATATATAAACTATAGTTTGGAATAAAATTATGAATAAAATAAAAGCCTCCTGCACAGGATCAATAAAATAGTTTTTTTTTTTTTCTTTTTTACTTTTCTTTTTTTTATTTTTTAAAAGATACTTAGACTACATACATTATACAGAGAATTTATAGGGGATTCCCATATGCCTCACTCCCTACACCTCCCACATTTTCCCAAATTAGCAACATCTTTCATTAGTGTGGTTCATTCATTACAACTGATGAACACATTTTGGAGCATTGCCACTAAGCATGGATTATAGTTTGCATTGTAGTTTACACTCTTTCCCACTCAATTCTGTAGGTTATGGCAAGATATATAATGGACTGTATCTGTCGTTGTAATGCCATTCAGGATGATTCTCAAGTCCCAAAAATGCCCCCATGCTACACCTGTTTTTCCTTCTCCCTACCCTCAGAAACTTCAGTGGCCACTACCTCCACATCAATGATATTTTTTTCCATTGCTAGAATCACAATAAGTCTATAGTAGAATACTAGTGAATCTATTTTATTCCACAGTTCATTCCCCAATCCTGAGGATTCTGTGATGGTGATGTCCACTCCACCTTTAATGAGGGAGGGCTTCAATCCCATACAGCTGATAGATGGGACTCTCTTGCTTGCAGTTGTAGACACTCTAATTTCCTCGGTATATTGGTTATCTATCATCTCTTCTTTCTTAGTTGTCCTGGGTGAGTTCAATGAACTGGAGAGTAAGTGTTGCAACTCCATTGAGATTCAGGGCCCACCTGGCACATGGACAGCCAAAAGATTTAAGTCTTTTGGACATATATGTACCAACTTTAGTACTAATTATAATTTCTAATAGAAAGACAGAAGAGCCATGTGTAGGGAAACCACAACTGAGTCCACCTCGGTCACACTGGGGAGCATAAATTCCAAAGTAGGGCCCACCGGCAAGGGACCAAACTCCTGAGCTATCTGCCCTGACTACAGTGTCTGGATGTCTCCAGGGCCCTCAGAAGCCCTGCTATTTGGGGTAGTATCTACTTTGCCTGTCAATGAGATTCTGCTGAGACATGCATAAGCTTTATCTCTGGAAAGACCTCCAGACTCACTTTGAAGACTCTTAGCCATATAAACACATTTGTCTTTACCTTTTCTGATTTTTGGACAAGGTCTATTTATTTTTTCCAGTTGCATTGCTTGTTGTTACTTGGTAGCAATCCCTTGGAACCAGGGAGGCTCATCCCGGAGAGTCATGTCCCATGCTGGGGGGAAGTTATTGCATTTATATGCTGAGTTTGGCTTAGAGAGAAGCCACATTTGAGCAACAAGGAGGCTCCCAGTAGGTAACTCTTAGGCACCCTACAATACTAGGCTAAGTTTCAATTTCAAGAGCAAAGGCTCATAAACATAGTCATCAATGTCAAGGGTCCCTCAATGAATGATCCTTCTTGACTAGTCATTGCCCCTGTACTTGGAGATTGTTGCTGTTCCATTAGGGTATGTGGCAGAGCTCCCCAGGATGGAAATTTGATATTCTTTTTTGTTATTGTGTGAATCTCAATCCACTGTAACAATGCCCCATGAACATTTAAACACATTCAGATACCTTATATGTGAGCCCAGGTGAACTCCCTCCCATGTATCCCCCACCACTGACATTCCACATCAATGATCCTCCCCTGCCACAGTTGTAACCCTTCTGTGATCCAAAACTGCACAACTACACACTTCTACCTTATCATAGATTTCACTTGAGAGCATTGGCTCTCAACCTTCTTCTCTCTTTCTATTTCCTTTAAACCTATCTTCAGACTCTTGACAGAGGACAATTTTCATAATCAAGTGGATAAGATGACCTGCTCTGTGGCTATGCTTAGCCTCTTTCCCCAATTACTCCTGTTATTTCCCAATGGGCTCATGAACAAAGTGGCCATGGTGGTAAGGATGGCAGTTATGCATGGGATCAGCAACATGGACTTCCACTCACCAAGGCCAACCTGGCTACAAGCAATGCTGAGTGTCCAATCTGCCAGCAGTAGAAACAAGATTCCCTGAGGTGTTCAACCTTCTAACTGGAATAGACACATATGCTGGATACGGTTTTGTCTCCTCTGCAATGCTTCTGCCAAAACTACCATACATGGACTTACAGAATGCCTTATACAACTTCTTGGTATTCCATACAGCACTGCTTCTGATCAAGGAACCCACTTAACAGCGAATCAAGGGTGGGAATGAATATATGCTCATTGAATGCCCTGATCTTACTATACTCTACACTGTCCTGAAGCAGCTGGATTAACAGAATGGTATAATGGCCTTTTGAAGACTCAATTTCAGCACCTAATAGGTGGCAATATCTTGCAGGCCTGGGGCAATGTTCTCCAGGAGGCTGTGTATGCTCTAAATCAGCATCTACTCTATGGTACTGCTTCTCCCAGAGCCAGGATTCTTGGGTCCAGGAATCAAGGGGTGGAAATGAAAGTGGTACCACACACTGTTACACACAGAGATCTATTAGAAAAAAATATTTGCTTCTTGTCTTTGCATCTTTAAGTTCTGTGGCCTACAGGTTTTAGTTCCAAAAGGAGGAGTGCTTCCTTCAGATGATACAGCCTATATAAAAACTTTCTTTGATATATATATTTTTCTCTTTCTTTCCCTTCTATATTAACTTAGTTTTTCTCACATAGATCTTTGTATCTCTTTTATAAGATCATAATCATATGCTGTTTTGTTTTAAACCCATTTGTTTGTACATTTGTTTTCCATCATTCTAGAAGTCAAGGATATATATTTTGTCCATCTTTAATATCATGGTCATGCTGGTTAAATTAATTTAAAAATATAAATATGCAATACAACTAATAGTATATATAAATGAATTCATTAAGAATGTATTTCCTTTTTATTTAATTTTGATTTGCCAAAAGTGTTTCATATTACTTGATTTTTTCACAAATCATCTTTTATTAATACAACAAAAGCACAGTGTCAGACAAATAAGATAAAGACTATTCACAAGGAATGTAATCCCTTGAGAGGGGAAAATACTGAAAACCAATACTGAATAAATAGTATTATATATATTTGTATATATAAAATATATGTGTAAAGTATCGTTCATTTGACTAATTGACACATGGATAGATGACAGATAGATACTACTTTAGTAAAAATATATACAAAGGTAATTGGGGGCACAAAACAAAAATTTCACCCTAAAGTTGTCTTCAGAGGGGATATAATATTGAGTTGAACCTGGACAAATGAAGTGGGTCTTATCTGATCACCAAATAAATAACATTATAACCAGATGTGTCAGCATAGGCAAGAAAGATGAAAGAACCTTCTTCATAAAGGTATTGCATAAAGAAAACCTAATTACTCTTTTGGGGACCTAAAATAGGTATAAAAATGATATCTTGTCTGTCTTCTTTTGTTTGGCACTGCTTATGTTCTTGTGGGGTCCCAGGCTGTCCCCTAAGTCTTCAACACGTAGCCTTCTGTGAGACCTAGACATAAATTAAAGGTTAACAACCCTCCCCAGAGGGAAGGGAATATATAGATGTTATCATAAACTATGATCTTCTCAAAGCAGTAAATGTCCTTGTTAAAAGTCCTTCCTACAAGCATAGAGAAAACATCATCACACCCTATGTGTATGCTTCACATGACCGCAGCAGGAACTCTGTTCTCATACCCTATGGAATGTCCTTGTTCTAAAACCCCTTATATATCACCCCTCATTTTCTCATTTCTTTGCAGAGCGCTATCTTTATTCTCTGAACCACCACCTTCTGAGTTTCTCTCCTGTCCACAAGTCGCAATAAAACTTATGCCTGACTAAATGCCAGGTGTCTTCTTTGTTCTTATACCTCACCAACTCTTGCCCTTCAGGAGCTGGGTTGTAACAGTTCTGGAAAGACTCTTGCCCCTCTATTTGACAAACTGGCAGGACTTCTCAGGATGAGAGTTTAATATTTTCTTGTTTATTGTGTGGGTCTCCACGCATTGAGATAACACCCTATGACCAGATGAACACTTACATATTCCATAGAAACATGCCTCAGGTGCACCCTTTCCCACATATCTCCCCATCACCGCCCTACACCAATAACCCTCTCTTGTAATATTTTCTAAAACAACATTCCCACCATTGTAGTTTTAACCACAGAACTACAAGTCCCCAGAGTTTACCTGTTACTTTCTGCAGCCCTCCCCCAAGTTCCATGGATAGCCCAACCCAACCCTCCCCACACTTCTCACATTCACATTCCAGCACTATTGACTCCACTTACATCCCTGCAACACTATCCTCCCAATTTGCTGCGAAACCACCCCCTTCTACCTTATCATAAGTTTTTCCCATATTGCACCTTGGCTCACCACACACTACTCCCTTTCTGGCTCCTAATAACCTATCTTCCAGACTCTAGTTCTATGAGTCTGTTCAATTTGCTTAGGTCATATCAGTAAGGTCATGTAATATTTGTCCTTCACTGACTGGCTTACTTCACTCAACATAAGGTCTTCAAGAATCATCCATGTTGTCCCATGTGTCAATACTTCATTGCTTCTTATAACTGAGTAATATTTCATTATATGTATATACGAAAATTTGTTCATGTATTCATGTTTTGATGGACACTTGGGTTGCTTCCAGCTTTTAGCATTAGTGAATAACATTGGTGTGCATATATCTACTCATGTCCATGCTTTCAGTTCTTCTGGGTGTACTCAGTAGTGGGATTGCTGGATCATGTGGCAGTTCTATCATTAGCTTCCTGAAGAACCACCAAACCACCTTCCACAATGGCTGCAGCATTCTACATCCCCACGAGCAGTGGATGAGGGTTCCCTTTTCTCCATATCCTCTCCAACACTGGTAGTTCTCTGTTTTATTAATATCTAATAGGTGTAAGTTGATATATCATTGTAGTTTTGAATTGCATTTCCTTAATAGGTTGTGGTGTTGACCATCTTTTTATGTGCTTGTTAGCCATTTGTATTTCCTCTTTGGAAAAGTGTCTATTCAAATCTCTTGCCCAGATTTTTAAGTGGGTCATTTGTCTTTTTATTTTCAAAATGTAGGATTTCTTTATATATGCTGGAAATTAGGCCCTTATCAGAAAAATGGCTCCCAAATATTTTCTACCATTGAGTAGGTTGCCTTTTCATTATCTTAATAAACCCCTATGAAGTGCAAAAGTTTTGAATTTTGAGGAAGTTCCATTTACCTATTTTTTTCTTTCATTGCTTGTGTTTTGGGTGTAAAGTTTATGAAACCATTTCCTGTTACAAGATCTCATAGATGTTTCCCTACATTATCTTCTAGGACCTTTTTGTTCTTGGTTCTTAAATTTAGATCATTGATCCATCTTGAGTTAATTTTTGTATTGGGTACGTGATGGTGATCCTCTCTCATTCTTTGGGTTATGTATATCCAGTCCTACCAGCACCATTTGCTAAAAAGAGGCCATTCTGTCCCAATTGACCTTTTCGAATATCAGTTGAACAAATATGTGAGGATCTATATTAGAACTCTCAATTCTATTCCATTGGTCAGTATGTCTATCTTTATGCCAATACCATGCAGTTTTGACCACTGTAACTTTGTAGTATGCTTTAAAGTCAGGTAGTGTGATTCCTCCAATTTCGTCTTTTTTCTTTGATATATTTTTGGCTATCAGGGCCCCCTGCCCTTCCAAATAAATTTCAACTGGCATTCAATTCAGAAAAAAAATGCTGTTGCATTTTTATTGGGATTGCATTAAATCTGTATATCAATTTGGGTAGGACAGACATCTTAATGATGTTTAGTCTTTCAATCCATGAAAACAGAATAGTCTTCCATTCATTTAGGTCTTCTTTGATTTCCTTTAACACTGTTGTGTAGTTCTCAGTGTACAAGTCCTTTACATCTTTAGTTAGGTTTATTCCTAGATATTTGATTCTTTCAGTTGTTATTGTAAATGGAATTTTTTCTTTATTTCCTCCTCAGATTACTCATTATTAGTGTACAGAAATGCTACTGATTTTTGCAAGTTGATTTTATATCCTGCTGCTTTACTGAGCTCATTTATGAGCTCTAGAAGATTGTTGCAGATTTGTGGAGGGGGGGGGCTTTCTATGTACAGGATCATGTCATTTGCAAATAGTGAAATTTTTACTTCTTCCTTTCTAATTTGGATGCCTTTTATATCTTTTTTATTTTTTTATTTATATATATATGTTTATTTAATTTTGTATTTTGTATTTTTTATTATTTTTATTTATTTTTTGCAGAAGAGTTGCAACTGTGGCAGGGGAGGATCACTGGTGCAGTGTGTCAGTGGTGGGGTGATGTGTGGGGAGGGGTATACTTGGGGCATGCCTGTGTGGAATATGAATATGCTCAAGTTTTCATGGGTTGTTGTCTCTGGTGGAGACCCATATAATACCTGAAAGGATATTGAATTCTTGTCCTGGGGAATCCTGCTATATTCTCTAACAAAGTGGTAAGAATCCCTAGAGTACTTGGGTAGTGTGCCTAGTAAAGGAGGGCAGACCAATACGTCAGGCTCTTGATATTGATACTAGTACTCATGAACCTTGCTCTTGTGAAATTGAAACATAACAAATTATTGTATATTGCCTAAGAGTTAACTTCTGAAAGCCTCCTTGTTGCTTAAATGTGGACTCTTTCTAAGCCAAACTCAGCCTATATACTCACTACCTTCCTCCAGTGTGTGAAATGACCCCCAGGGTGAGCCTTTCTGTCACAGAAGGATATTACCAAGCACCAACTAGAGATTCATTTGGAAAAAGACCTTGACCAAAAGGGGGAATTATTAAATACAAATGAGTGTTTATGGCTAAGAAATTTCAAAGTGAGTCGGGAGTTCATTCCAGAGGTTACACTTATGCATGTCTTAGAAGGATCTCACTGACTGCCTCAGTAAACAGTACCTCAAGCAGGGGAGCTCCTGAGGGCTCTGGAGACATCTAGACACTATAGGCAGGGCAGACAACCCCAGGAATTTGGCACCCTGTCAGTGGGTCTTACCTTGGAATACATGAAAACCTATCCCCCCAGTGTATCGTAGTTTGTACTCATTTATAATTTTTCTACACATGGTACTTATGCCCCTTTTATTTGAACTTATAATTAGCACTATAGTTGTTAAATATGTGCCCCAATGACTTAAATCTTCTTGCTGTTCACATGCCGATTGAGGCCTGAATCTCAGCACAATGCAGCCAATGCCTACCCTCCAATTCACCAGACTTACCAAGGACAACTAACAAAAGGATGGTGATGGACAATGCCCACCCAAAACACAGAGATTATCTATGACTGCAAGCCAGACAGTTCCACCCCTTTGCCCCATGGGATCTAAGCCCCCTCTCAATCAGAAGCAGAATGGGTATCACCATCCCAAAATCTCCAAGGTTAAGGAATGAACAAACATAAGGGTGAAAAGAAACTTTGGACTAAAATAGACTTTTTGTTATTCTACTAATGGAAGAACTTGTAACAATGATATAAGGGCAGTGGTCAACAGAGGTTCTGAGGGAAGGAAGAGGGAAGAATAGGTGTAACATGGAGCACTTTTAGGACTTTGGAATTGTTCTGCATAACATTGCAATGATGTTTAAAGGCCATTATTCATTTTGTCAAAATCTATAAAATTGTGTGGTGCAAAGTGTAAGCCATATTGTAAGCTATAGATATGGCTAGTAGAAATACTTCAATATGTTTTCATCGATTGCAACAAATGTATCACACTAATGAAAGATGCTGTTATTGGGGAAAAGTGTAGGAGGGGTATGGGTTGGGGTATATGTGAATCCCTTATATATTTGATATAACATTTATGTAATCTAAAGCTTCTTTAAAAATAATTATTAAAACATGATATTTTAGAAAAAATATAGGCTTTGGTGTTTCACTTTTGTGTTAGTAATTTAACATTTCTGCTACTCATTGACTAAAGTGTTCATTCATTTTTTAAAAAATTTCTTTCCTTTTGTTGCAAATCTAATAACCACTTTTAAGCACATTCAATCTCACATGAGCAAGTGCACTAATAACCTGAATGGCTGCGAATTTATGAACATCTGACAAATCTTTTTGCAAAAGTTCACTTCTATAATTCAGTGGACAGGTGGTTATTTGAGTTAAGAAAGAAAATGAAGAGACAATTCCTAAAATAAGTTGATTCAATTACTATTCTGAGAGAAACGAGAAAATAATGTGCCCTTTAGTTAGTATTGCTTCCAGAATGAAACGTGACCTCACTGGCCTGAAAATGTCAGTAAAATGTCTTTGCTCATTTAATTGAGAAATGATTTTTCTCTGGCAGTGTTTTCTCTCTAACCCAGCAAGAGAATTAAACAATAAAACAATTATTTTATTAACATTTATTATTTAATAATTTCCTGGATCCTATTGACTTGTTTTCTCAAGGTCTTGTTGCCTGTAATTATTCCTTTTTTTTCCCCTTCACTGTCAATTCTAGCCTCTAAATTGGATCATTTCTTTCAACCAGCAAACCTGCTATAATATAACATGTATTAAAATACCTACACAAACAACTGGCTTTGATCTGGTCAATAATCCCCAAATCAGATCTTTTCCCTTGTTTCAGTCACAGCATTCAGATGAAAATCTTTCCATGTTATTTGCTTGATACTATGAATAACTCATATGTCTCCTTATAACCCATAAGAATTGTAAAGCTTGTTTTAGTTTGGTAAGTTGGTTAAAGCAGATACCATGAAATGTGTTGACTTTAACAGCAGAAATGTATTAGCTTATGAGCTCACAATTTTAAGGCTGAGAAAAATGTCTAAATCAAAGCATCATCAGGCGATGCTTTCTTCTCAAACACTGGCTGTCAGCAATCCTGGACTCCTCAGCCAAACTGCAAGGCACATGGTGGCATTTGCATGTTTCCCCTTCTCTTCCAGGTTTCATTGCTTTCAGCTTATTGCTCATCTGACTTTTCTCTTTCTGTATTCCCTTCATTTATAAAGGACTCTAGTAAGAAAATTAAGACCCACCTTGGGCAATGCCTGAACTGAAGTAACTTCGAGGGTCTTAATTACAATAGCCTGACACCCACAGAAATGGATTAGCTTTAAGGAACATGATTTTATGGAATACATACAGTTTCAAACCACCACAGAGGGAAACACAGAACCAAAGAGACATTCTTTTTCTAAATATTTTTTTTTTATTTTTAAAGATTAAATTGCATAAATGTTACATCAGAAATATAGGGGATTCCCATATACCTCACCCTCCCACACACACTTTCCCACATTAACAACTTTCATTTGTATCAACCTTGTTAACACCTTAACTGTTCCATATATAGGAACAGTGATAGGTTACAAAGAACATTTCAAAGTGTGATCCAACCACACAATGCTAAGAGTAGAATGAACAAAAATCTATTCAAGGATTTCACTGAAATATTGGAATGTCTGAACGAACCTGCCTGTTGGTGAATAGCTACCTATGATATCTAACCTAGGGGACTAAATCTTAATTGAACATTGCATCTTTTTACTGTATGTTCAAGGCACTCATGAGCCCTAACTCTTCAAGGTAGTTAAAGCTTCAATTTTTATGATACATTGTCATAATAAGCTTGCCAAGACTTGTTAGAGTCTGTATTTTTATTTTACCTTAAAAATATTGCTCTGGTATGTGCAAAGGATGCAGATTAGCAAGGGGGGATCATATAGCCTTGCATAGAAAAATATTTTAAAATTAAGTATCACATAAATATTTTTTTCAATAAAGACTAGGTTATGTTCTCCAAATGAAAACATTTTGGATTTTGCCCAAATTTCTGATGGATTAGGTCAATCATTTTTCCTTGGTGTTAATTTTCTGTGTCCCACAGGGGCACAGCCTTTGCATAATTGCTCTAACTCTACTAGTCATTTTTTTCAGTAGTGGGTATATAGTTTTTTTAAAAATATGTTTTTATTAGAGAAGTTGTGATCTTATGAAACAATCATGCACATGTGTGGAATTTTCATAGAACACTTCTCCACCAACGCATTACATTGTTGTGGAACATTTGTTACAGATTATTAGATGTCATCAGACTATTACCACTAACTATGGTCTATTGAGTACATTTGGTATATTTTTCCATATACCCTTATTATTAACACAATACATCTTTGGCATTGAAGCAAAAATATTACAGTATTGCTGTTGACTATAGTCCACAGGTTACATTAATTGTATTTTCCCATGCTTCTTCACAGTCTTACTACGTTGCAATAGTGATATACATTTGTTCTAGTTCATAGAAGGACATTCTTGTATTTGTATTATAAACCACAATTATCATCCACCTCTGGGTTCACTATGCTATTCTGTTCCTAGATTATTCTATAGCTTCCTTTCAATATGCTTGCTGCTATTTTTCTTTGTGTATATATATATATATATATATAT
>JAQZBX010022328.1:0-31653 GCA_029593785.1 Cabassous unicinctus
ATAATTTAGAGGAAATGGACAAATTCCTAGAAACTCACAAGCAGCCTAAATTGACGAAAGAAGAAATTGATGAACTCAACAGTCCAATTACAGGTAAAGAGATAGACTTAGTCATCAAAAACCTCCCAACTAAGAAGAGCCCAGGACCAGAGCCCAGAAGTCACACATGACTTCTACCAAACATTCCAAAAAGAACTAACCCAATCCTGCTTAATGTTTTCCAAAAAATAGAAGCAGAAGGAACATTGCCTAGCTCATTCTATGATGCCAACATTACCTTAATATCAAAGCCAAACAAAGATACCAAAAGAAAGGAAAATTACAGACCAATCTCTCTAATGAACTTAGATGCTAAAATCGTCAACAAAATTCTTGCTACTTGCATTCAACAACATATCAGAAGAATTATACACCATGACCAAGTGGGATTCATCCTGGGTATGCAAGGATGGTTCAACATAAGAAAATCAATCAATGTAATACACCACATAAACAGATTGAAAGAAAAATATCACATGATCATCTCTATAGATGCAGAAAAAGCATTCGACAAAATACAGCACTCTTTCCTGATAAAAACACTGCAAAAGATAGGAATAGAAGGAAATTTTCTGAACATGATAAAGGGGATATATGAAAAACCCAAAGTTAACATCATCTTCACTGGTGAAATCCTAAAAGCCATCCCTCTGAGATCAGGAGCAAGACAAGGATACCCACTATCACCACTCCTATTTAACATTGTCTTAGAAGTACTTGCTCGAGCACTGAAGCAAGAAAAGATATAAAAGGCATCCAAATTGGAAAAGAAGAAGTAAAAATTTCCCTATTTGCAGACAATGTGATCCTGTACATAGAAAGCCCAGAGAAATCTACAATAAAGTTTCTAGAACTTGTAAATGGGTTCAGTAGAGTCTCAGGCTATGAGATCACTGCTCAAAAATCGGTAGCACTTCTGTACACCAATAACGAGCAATCTGAGGAGGAAATCAAGAAAATAATACCATTTACAATAGCAACTAAAAGAATCAAATACCTAGGAATAAATTTAACTAAAGATGTAAAGGACTTATATACAGAAAACTACACAACACTGTTAAAGGAAATCAAAGAAGACAAATAAATGGAAGAATATTCCCTGTTCATGGATAGGAAGACTAAATATCATCAAGATGTCTATCCTACCCAAACTAATCTACAGATTTAATGCAATCCCAATAAAAATCAACACTGTATTTTTTAATGAATTGGAAAAACTAACTGAAAAATGTATTTGGAAGGGTAGGAGGCCCCGAATCGCCAAAGACATATTGAAAAAGAAAAAGTTGGAGGTATCACACTACTTGAATTTAAAACATAATTCAAAGCTACAGTGGTCAAAACTGCATGGTATTGGCACAAGTATAGACATTATGGCCAATGGAATTAATTAAATTGAGAGTTCTGATATAGATCCTCGCATATACAGTCATCTGATATCCAACAAGGCCACCACGCCCACTCAGTTGGGAGAGAACGGCCTCTTCAACAAGTGGTGCTTGGAGAACTGGATATCCATATCCAAAAGAATGAGAGAGGAACACCATCTCACAACTTATACAAAAATCAACTCAAGATGGATCAATGATCTAAATATAAGAGCCAAGACCATAAAGACCTTGGAAGATAATGTAGGGAAGCATCTACAGGACCTTGTAATAGGAAATGGTTTCATGAACTTCACATTCAAAGCATGAGCAGCAAAAGAAAAAAATAGATAAATGGGATCTCCTTAAAATTAAAAACTTTTGCACCTCAAAGGATGTTATCAAGAAAATAAAAAGGCAGCCTACCCAATGGGAGAAACTATTTGGCAACCATATATCTGATAGGAGCCTAATATCCTACATATATAAAGAAATCCTACACCTCAAAAATAAAAAGACATCCCATTAAAAAATGGGCAAGTGACTTGAAAAGACCCTTCTCCAAGGAAGAATTACAAATGGCCAAAAAGCAATGAAAAAATGCTTGACATTGCTAGCTATTAGGGAAATACAAATCAAAACAACAATGAGATACCATCTTACATCCATTAGAATGACGGCTATTAAAAAACAGCAGACTATGAAAGTTGGAGAGGATGTGGAATAATGGAAACCCTCATTCCCTGCTGATGGGATTGTGGAATGGCCCAGCCACTGTGGAGGACAGTTTGGCAGTTCCTCAAAAAACTAACTATAGATCTTCCCTGTGATCCAGCAATTCCACTCCTGGGTATATACCCAGAAGTACTGAAAGCAAAGACACAAACAGATATATGCACACCAATGTTCATAGCGGCATTGTTCACTATTGCCAAAAGTTGGAATCAACCCAGGTGCCCATCAACAGATGAATGGATAAACAAAATGTGGTACATACATACAATGGAATATTACCCAACTGTAAGAAGGAATGAAGTGCTAACACATGGGATAACATGGATGAATCTTGAAGACCCTGTGTTTAGTGAAGCAAGCCAGGCATTGAAGGATGAACACTACATGACCTCACTGCTCTGAATTAAGGAAATTGAGCATTCTCAGAGAGCTGTTTTCTGAAAGATAGGTTTACAAGAAAGAGAAAGAGAAGAGAAGGTTGTGAGCCATCACCCATACAAACGTAATCTATGGTACGTTTGATTACGTATATTGAAGGGATAGGACAGGTGGGTATTATTGGGTTTGGTGGTGCAGGGTTGAGAGGTGGGTAGATTGGGAAGGGTGGGTTAGAATACCAAGGATACTGGGGGGAAAGATGGGAGAAAGATCAGGTGAACACTTGGCATTTGTGGGTATGAGGTTGAAGGTACAGAGGTGGGAAAGCTCTTATGGCAATAAGACAAAGAAGGGTCACCTGGTTTAGGGTGTTGGTTGGGGGGGTATTCGGGATGGGGCACACCTGGAGCAGGCTTCTAGGGAGTGTGTGAGTGTTCATCCTGTCATAATATGTTATATCAGTGGGTGGAGACCCACATAATGAGCAGGAGGGAGTTGGACTCCCATCTTTGTGAGGACCGATTCGTTCAGAAATAGACAGGTGGGGGTCTCTCAAGAGCAAGGGCGATTCTTAATTGGGCAGGACAAACCAGTGTGTCAAGACCTCTTGTTGCATGTAACTATGAATCTTGTCACCCAATGAGTCAAGCCAGGGGGTTGTTGTGGGCTCTGGGGGAATGGGGAGGGAGGAACAGAATAGATCAAACAGGGCATATTTAGTGGTCAGTGGAAATGTTCTCCGTTATCTTACAGTGATGGACACAGGACATGGTAAATACCACCAAAATTTATAAGGGTATACGGTCTAAGGTGCTGACCATACTGTATACCATTGACAATGTTTAGTAGCTATGTTTCACTATTTGTATATCAGTTATAACAATGCTACCATCCACATGTAAAAAGGTTTTAATGTGGGGTGAAGAAAGGGGGAAGAGGTTGGGTATATGAAAATCTTTTTATTCTGTGTGTGACTTTGTTGTGACCTAAAATGCCCTGGAAAACAAAATGAAGAATGGTGAGACACTGGGGAATGAGAGGGGGAGTGTGCCATGGTACAGCCTGGTCACCAGATATTGCAGTGATAGAAGGCAAAATGTAAAAAAAAATTATTATTATTTTTCTTTTTTTATTTTTCACTTTTTAAATATCCCAATCTTTTTATTTTAGTTTTAGCTTTTTTAAATTTTCATGTATTTTATCTCTTACATTTAAACTTACCATTATTATTTCATTTTCCTATTGATTGTATTTGGCTATTGTATTGCCTTCATCTTTGAAGAGGCTTTGGATCACAGACGGGTTACAACTGGGGTGGGAGAGGATCATTGGTGGGGAGTGTTGGGCAGAAGTTCTCCTGAACATACATTCAAGGTATATAAAATTGTTCGGATGATCACGGGGCATTGCCACGGTGGGTGGAGAATCATTCAATAAATGAGAGAATACTGAATTCCCATCCTGGGGAGCTCTGCCACATTCTCCAACAGAGCAGCAACAGTCTCCCAAGTGCAGGGGAAGTGTCTGGCAAAGGAGGATGGTCCACTGATGGGCCCTTGTTATTGATGACTAGCCTTATGAGTCTTTGTTCTTGAAATTGAAACTTGGCCTATTGTTATGGGGTGCCTGAGGGTTGCCTCCTGAGAGCCTCCTTGTTGCTCAGGTGTGGCCTCTCTCTGGGCCAAACTCAGCATGTGAATGCCTGCGTGGGACATGACTCCTGGAAATGAGCCTCCCTGGCACCACGGGATTACTACCAAGTGCCAACTGGCAATGTGACTGGAAAAAGACCTCGAATAAAAGGGGGAAAAGGTAAAGAGAAATGAGTTCATATGGCTAGGATACTTCGGGGTGAGTCAGAAGGTCATCCCAGAGGTGACACTTGCACACATCTCAGTAGGACCTCATAGACTTCCAAAGTGGATATCACCCCAAAGACGGGCTTCTGAGGGTTCTGGAGATGCCCAGGTCCTATGTCAGGGCAGATAGCTCTGGGTTTTGGTGCCTTGCCAGTGGGCCCTACTTTGGAATTTGTGCTTCTGAGAGTGACAGTGTTGGACTCAAATATGTCTTTCCTGTACAAGGTTCATCTGTCCCTTCTATTCAAACCTATATGTGATGCTGGAGTTTGTAGGTGTACATCCAGAGACTGGAGTCTTTGGACTGTCCATGTGCCAGCTGGGCCCGGAATCTTAGCGGAGCTGCAACTCCTACTCTACAGCTTGGTGGACTCACCCAGGATACCTGGTGGGGAGATGATGATGGACGGCGGCCATCCCAGGGAATGGAGAGGGTCTGCAGCTCTTGGCAGGATAATCCCATCCATCTTATCCATGGGATATAAACCCCCTCTCAAGTGGACTCACCATCCCAGACGCCACAGGATTGGGGGAAGAGCTGTGGACTAGAGTGGACTTACTGGTATTCTTTTATAGACATATTGTGATTCAAGCAATGGAAGAAATTACAACATTAATGTGGAGCCAGTGGTCACTGGACCCTCTTGGGGCAGGGAGAAGGAAAAGCAATTGTAATACATGGGCTTTTTTTGGAACTTGGGAATTGTCCTGAGTGACATTGCAATGATAGATATAGGCCATTTTATATCATCATATAACATTCAGAACTGTGTGGGAGAGAGTGTGGTCTACAATGTGAACTATGGTCCGTGTTTAATGGCAAAGCCCCAGGATGTGTATATACATTGCAGTTGATATGCCACACTAATGAAGGATGTTTATCTGGGGGGTTGTGGGAGGTGGGGCTTGTGGGAATACCTATATTTTTTGTGTAATATTTATGTAATCTAAGTATCTTTTTAAAAAATTAAAAAAAATTTATTAAAAAAATAAAAATAAAAATAAAAAAGCATCATGCTGCAATAACCTTAACAAATGCAAAAAAAAACAACAATATTTTTGAATGATTTTTATTTTTGCCTTTGAATTTTGTTGTATAACAATTTTTGGGTAATAAACAATGTTCACTCCTAAAATAAAACAAAACAAAAAACAAAAAAAGATGTGTGGCAGTTTGAGATTATTTATGAATTTCAATAAGAGAGATTATGTTTATAAACTGGCCTGTTCCTCTGGGAATGATACCTTTGATTTTATTAGATTCAGCTGAGATGCCTTTGATTAAATTATGTTAACATTAGGGTTTGATTTGACCACATCATTAGGGCGGCTCAGTTTGAGTCCCCGCCCCCTTTGTGGGCTCTATAAATGGACACTCACTCAATGAGGCACACAAAAGTAGGTACACAGAGGAGCTACACAGAGGAAGAGAGACAGCTCAATAGACACGGCAGAGGCCCTGGGAATAGAGATGAGCCATTTGCCTGATAGTTTACAGCTGACCTTATGAAGAGAACAGAGCAGCTGAACCTGGAAAGAAATGAGGCCCGGGAAGAGAGATGAGCCCTATGCCAGCCTACAGCTAAGAACGGAAAAAGCTGGCCCCATGTAGCCTTAAGAGGGAAGAGGAAGGCTGAATCCTCACAAACATCGCCTGCCATCTTGCTTCAACACATAGCAGCAGAGTTTGGTAAGGAAGTAGCCTTGAGTTGGACTCTTAGGGCCTATAACTGTAAGCTTTTAACCCAATTAAATACCCTTTATAAAAGCCAACAGATTTTTGGTACTTTGCATCAGCATGACTTTGGCTGACTAATAGAAGATGTGAATAAATGTAGACTTATTCCAGGTTCTCAGATTGAAAAATTTATTATTAAGATAGCAATTCTCCTCAAATTGGTCAATAATTTCAATGCAGCCACTATCAATATGCCAGAAGAACTTTTCTTTTGGTAGAAACCGATAAACTGATCCTAAAATTTATATGAAAATATAAAGAATAGCCTGAACAGTTTTGAAAAAGAACAAAGTTGAAAGACTCATGTTCCCTGATTTCAATTTTATTATAGGCATGGTAATCTAGACAGACAGGCTAGGCATATATCAATGGAACAGAATCGAGAGTCCAGAAATAAATCCTTACATTTTATTGCCAGATTTTCAACAAAGGAAGTTCCTCAGACAGTTCAGTGGGGGAACGTCGTGTTTTTTTTTTCTCTTCCACAAATGGTGCTGGGACAAATTGATATCCATAAGCAAAACACATAACACACATATAAAAACAGCAAAAATTAGTTAAGGATTGATCATAGACCGAAATGTAAGTGCCAAACATTAAAGCAAACATAGGAGAAAATGTTCATGACCCCTTAAGTATGACATCAAAAACATGATCTATGTAGGAAAAAAATTGATAAGAAATATTAAAAACTTTTGCACTTTGAAAGTCGTTGTTAGAAGAACAAAAAGAGAAGCCACAGATTTGGAGAACATATTGGAAAATCACTTATCTGAGAAAAACTTGCATCCAGAATACATAACAAACATTTACAACTTAATAAAAAAAAATCCAGTTTTTGAAACGACAAAAGATTTGAACAGTTATTTCGCTAATGAAGATAGAGGAATGGCAATGAAGCACATGAAAATATGTTCAACATCATTAGTCACTAGGAAAATGCAAAGTAAAACTACAGCAAGATATCAACTCACACCCAAAAGAATGGCTGTAATAAAACAACAGACAATACCCATTGCTGGCAAGAATGTGGAAAACGTGGAACCTTCATACATTAATGATGGGAGTGTAAAGAATACAGCCTCTCTGGAAACTGGCATTTTCTCACAACATTAAATGCAAACTTACCATATGATCCAGGAGTTTCACTTCTAAGAATTTACCAAAGAGAAATTAAAATATATGCCCACATAGAGACTTGTATAGTAACATATGCATAATAATAAAAAGCTGCAAACAATTTAATTGTCCATGAATTGATAAACAGATAACCAAGATGTGGTACAACTATACAATGAAATAAAAAGAAAGGCAATACTGATACATGGTACAACATGGATGAACCTCAAAAACATTATGCTAAGTGAAAGAAGTTGGATGCAAAAGACTACATAGTACATGATTCCAAAAAAATCTCAAAATTGTGTTTATATATAGACAAAAAGCTGATCAGTGTTTACAAAGGGTTGTCCATGGGATCAGAGATTAACTGCAAATTTGGCAATAATTGCATGATTTTATAAATTTTATTAAAACCTTTGAATTGTACACTTACAATGAATGAATCTTATGATATGTAAATTATATGTCAATTAAGCTGTCTAAAAAAGTGAATAATAAATGTTGTCGCACTTCTATTCTTTGGTTCAGACGGACTTCAGAATGAAGAAACGTGACCTCAGTACAGTCAAGCGTTTATTTAATTACAGCTCAGTGCTGCAGCTCGAACCTAGTCTGGGCGACAATGGGAACGCCCCCTGTTGTTGCAGCTCAGGCCTGGCTGAGGCACAAGCACCGAGGCACCGGTTGTCTTTGTCGCAGCTCCATGTTCCTCTGGCCAGGGCAAAGGTGGAAAGCGTGCCCAGGGCTTTGGGGCTGTGCTTGATATAGGTTCACTGTGTCACTGCCCTGGGGCTGGATCCCCCAGTTGCGGTGCTCTGTTTGGCCTATCACTGGTTCTGTGCCAGGGCATTCATTAGGGTTTGGAGACTAGATTAGCATTTATGTAAATAGGGTGTCCTAACTGGGAGGTGCTGATTGGCTGTTTATTAATTAGGGTAATGGATTCTATTGTTTGAAAATTCTCTTATCCTATTGGTTAGCTTAGGATCCCTCTTCATTTGGTTGGGTAAAGGTCCCTAAGCGTAGGGGGTCCCAGCTCAGTTACCAGTCTGCACCTTCAATAAATCTTATATAGTTACTTAATTCAGTCTTCCTGTGGTTTCAATTTATCCCATGCAGTCCTCAGCCTCTTTTTTTGCTGCATTTTTAAAATATGAGTCCTTATTCGGCTCTTTCTTTGTTTTGTCACTAATTTTTCTCTTCATGCTTTCTTTTGATGATCTTCTCTATTCCCAGGGCTTTGACTATCACCTAAATCAAATGCCTCTAATCTGTATCTCTAACACAAATGCACTTGCCAAACTCCAAATTGGTATTTCCAAATGCCTGTGGAAGAAATCCAACTAGATGTTCTATTCCACAGATACCTCAATCTTCATCCATTTAATATGGTCCTCATTACCTTCACCCCTCTTTTACCATCATTTCTATATTCCTTTTTACAAAATGTATTGGAGATTGTGTTCTTCTTTCAGTCTCTATATTGAACTCTAAATTTTCCTAGCACTAATATCTTTCCAAACCCAAAACATAAACTTTAAATTTTTATTGTGTAAATTCTTAATCATCATGTAAGGCTGTGGACCTTGGTTTCTACTTTCTTTAACCACAGTAGAAACTTTTAAAGTGATATTTTCTTGTATACTTTGTCCAGTGTTATTTCCCTTACTGTCTTCTCCCTAGAGTCAGTGGCCAATAAAATAATTTTCCTGTGGTCTAGAGTTTACAGTCTAGTGATGGAGCAGAAAAAATAAGGAAATAAATATAAGACGATGGGCTCTCACCTCTAACATAAACAAATTCAGGATGTCACTTCCTTGGGTAGATATTTGAATCCTTCCCCCTTCCCACCACTCTATGGTATAATCATTGATTAACGTAAGTTTAGGGGCCTTTATCAATCTTGTGAAATGTTTGCAATCTGATAGTTTAACTTGAAAGCAGTGAAAACGGGACACACTGGGTTGTGAATGTTACCACAATAAAAATTATATTTAAAAAACACATTAATGCTTTAAGTTTATTTGCAGATTATTAACTAGATTGAGCATGTTTTATTACGAATGGTTCTTTTAAAATTCCCTCTTCTGTGAGCTAGTTTTCTTATTCTTTCCATGTTTCTACATGCGGTTTACATTTTTCTTACAAATTCATGCAACACTTGATTGCTTTGGGGGCAGGGTCTGGTGCCTGGCTCCCAGAAGGGTCAGGGGCGGGGCCAGTGTCCAGACTCAGGGCGGGTCAGAAGAAGGTGTGGGCGTGGCTAGGGGGCGAGGTCAGGGCCTGGGTCAAGAGGTAAGGTTAGGAGGGGTCAGGGGCCGGGGTCAAGGAGCAGGCCTAGTAGAAGGGCTTGGAGCACAGTCAGGGATCAGGCTCCCATAGGGCAATAGGGCGGGGTCAGGGGTCCCATTTCATAGATGTAAAGGGCAATGTTAGGGTCGGGAGTGGTCAGGGGCCGGCCCTGGGGCGGGGTCAATTAGCGCGCTCAGATGGGGTCAGGGGTCACAGTAAGGGGGCGGGGCCAAAGGCCAAACTTTGTCGGAATCAGAAAATCAGTCAGTGGGCACGGTCAGGCCTGGGTCCGAGGCCTTCTCTGGCGGGGTCAGGGGCGCGGTTTGGGGAGGTGTCAGGGTTCAGCCAGGCACCTCCCTCGCTGGGGGTTGGGTCCCCTGACGCGGGCCCTGGCGATGGGCGCTGGCGCGGGGCGCACCCGGGAAACGGGGTCGGAGAGGCCCCTGCAGCTGCTGCTGGTGCTGCTGCTGATTCTGGTGGAGGCGGCCCCGCCCCCGCCCCCTAGTGCTGAGGATCCACTTCCCCCTGCCCCCTCAAGGGATCCAGGTGAGGGGGAGGAGCAGGCCCTACCCGGCGGAGCGGCTGGTGGGGAGTGAGGTGGGGAGTGGGGTGGGGCCCCCTGACCCCAGAAATGGAGGCATCAGGGGCGGAGGAGCCAGAGCCCAGGGTCAGGGTGGGTGGGGAAGCCTGGGGGTCCTGAAGCTGAGGGATGAAGGGCTCTCTCAGTCTAGCAGGGAGGGTTGGGGTCCTGACCAGGTGCCCTGGTGCCGGAAGTCACTGAGTCTCACCTCTGCTTTCCGCTCCCAACCTGGAGGCCCCAGAGACAACATCACCCGGAGTGGTTATCAGGCTCCCCACACTCTGGGGCCTTGCTTGGGTGGGAATCACAGAGGGCTAGGCCAGGGCCTGGGTGGAAGGAGGGAAGCCTGGCCCTGAGGTCTCCTGCCCAGGCCATGGCCTGGTGAGCACAGGACGCTCCCTGTTTTTGGTCTCCAACCAGGATTGTCCTCATTGACCCCTCCCCACTCCCTCACCCCTGTCTTCGTGTAGAAATAGAGAATTATGAGTCCAGAGACTGGGAGTGACTTGCCTAACAAGGCACATAGCTTCATGGGAAGTTTTGGTTCTTTAAGCTCCTGTTCCACCCGTGGAGCTCTCATTTTCGGTATAGGAGCAAGGTGGGGGGAGTGGACGCTTGTAATCCATGACCTTGGGCTGGTACAGTTCTTTACCAGGGGAATAATTTCCTGGCAGGCCTAAGAAGGATGGGGCTGTCTTCCCAGGAGATGCTGCCCTGAGCTGCTGTGGCCCCACCTGGTCACATTTGCCCCATCCCCTACCAGCCCCTGGTCCTGGTTCCCACAGAGCGTCGCTGTGCTCAGGGGTCCAGTCCCCAGCAGCAGCCGCCGAAGGCACAGACCAGGCAGCCCGCAGTCATTTTGGCCACTTTTTTCTTGAAGGGGAGGAGGTTACTCACTGGTAGTGGCATTCTAGGGTACCACTGGTTTCTGAGGTAGGTGGGTGGGGCGGGGGTGTCTCCACAGTGTGCGGGAAGCCCAAGGTGGTGGGGAAGGTCTTTGGTGGCCAGGACGTGGTGGCTGGCCAGTGGCCGTGGCAGGCCAGCCTGCTCTATGGTGACCTGCACCTCTGCGGAGCTGTCCTCATCGACTCCTTCTGGGTTGTGTCGGCTGCCCACTGCTTTCTCAAGTGAGTCTTCCTTCTCTGGTGCCCCCAGTGGAGTGGCTGAGCAGGGGGAAGAGGAGATAAGGGGTGAAGGGTGTCCCATGCCTTTCTCCTCTGGCCTTCGCTCTGGGTCAGTCATCTGGCACCACACCATGGTATTGTTTCTGCCTCTGATGGGGCAGTGCCCCCCTTCTGGAATGCCCTTCCCGCTCACCCTCCAACTCTCCTTTCATCTGCCTAAATCCTTCTCATCCTTTATCCTTACCTCAGGCTGCCCCTCCTCCAGGCAGCCTCATGACCCCTCTGTGCTGGGATCAGGCACAGCTCGTTGGAGGCCCAGGGTGTCCTCATGGAAGATGCTCTGCATCTGTCAGTCCCAACACAGACATGCCTTTAGGGCCTCTACAGTGTCCACCTTGGCCATGATGCCACAGGGACAAGCTCCTTGCCACCTGCAGACCCGAGCTTCTCTATGGGTCACCCTGGGCCCTTGATTTCCCACACACAACTGTTGAGTCACGGACGGGGACCTGGGACTCCTGCATGTACAGGGGCTACCTCGAGATATTGCGGGTTTGGTTCCAGACCACTGCAATAATGCGAAAATCGCAATAAAGGAGTCACACAGTATTTTTGGTTTCCCAGTGCATATAAAAGTTATGTTTACACTATACCATAGTCTATTATGTGTGCAATAACATTTTGTCTAGAAAATGGACAGACCCTCATTAATAAATACTTTATTGCTAAAAACTGCTAACCATCATTTGAGCCTTCAGCGAGTTGTAACCTTTTTGCTGGTGGAGGGCCTTGCCTCGATGTTGATGGCTGCTGGCTGATTAGGGTGGTAGCTGCTGAAGGTTGGGTGGCCTGGGAATTTCTTAAAATTAGATAACAGTGATGTTTTCCACATCTCTGGACTCTTCCTTTCACAAAAGTTTCTCTGTAGCATATGATGTGGTTTGATAGTATTTTACCCACAATAGAACTTCTTTGAAAATTGAAGTCAATCCTCTTGAACCCTGCCGTTGTTTTATCTATTAAGTTTGTGCAGTCTTCTAAGTTCTTCGTTGTCAGTTCAACAATGTTCACAGCATCTTAACCAGAAGTAGCTTTCATCTCAAGAAAACCACTTTCTTAGTTCATCCATAAGAAGCAACTCCTCAACCATTTAAGTTTTATCAGGAGAGAGCAGCAATTCAGACATAACCTCAGGCTGCACTTCTAATTCCAATTCTCTTGCGATTTCCACCACATGTGCAGTTACTTCCTCCACTGAAGTCTTGAACCCCTCAAAGTCAACCATATGGGTCAGAATCAGCTTCTTCCAAACTCTTGTGAATGTTGATATTTTATCCTCCTCCCATGAATCACGAATGTTCTTAAATGGCACCTGGAATGGTGAATCCTTTTCAGAATATTTTTAGTTGCCTTTGCCCATATTCATCAGAGGAATTACTCTCTATGGCAGCCATAGCTTTATGAAGTGTATTTCTTCAATAGCAAGGCTTGAACGTCTAAAAGACTCCTTGATTCGTGGGCTGCAGAATGGGTGTTGTGTTAGCAGGCATGAAAACCACATTCATCTCCTACATTTCCATTACACCTTTTGAATGACCAGGTGTGTTGTCAATGAGCAGTCATGTATTGAAAGGGATGTTTTGTTCTGAGCAGGAGGTCTCAGCAGTGGCCTTAAAATATTCAGTAAAGAATGTTGTAAACAGATGTGCTGTCATGCAGGCTTTGTTCCATTTCTAGAGCACAGGCAGAGTAGATGTAGCATCATTCTAAAGGTCCTGGGATTTTCAGAATGGAAAATGAGCACTGGCTTCAACTTAAAGTCATCAGCTGCATTATCCCCTAACAAGAGAGTCAGCCTGTCCTTTGAAGCTTTGAAGACAGGCACTGACTTCTCCTCCTTAACTGTGAAAGTCCTAGATGCACCTTCTTCCAATATAAGGCTATTTTGTCTACACTGAAAATCTATTGTTTAGTGTAGCTATCTTCACTCATGATCTTGGCTAGATCTTCTGGAAAACTTGCTGCAGCTTCTACATCAGAACTTGCTGCTTCACCTTCCACTTTTGTGTTTTAGGGATGGCTTCTTACCCTAAACCTCCTGAACCAATCTCTGCGTGCTTCATACTCTTCTTCTGCAGTTTCCTCACCTCCATTCACCTTCATAGAATTGAAGAGAGTTAGGGTCTTGCTCTGGATCAGGCTTTGGCTTAAGGGAATGTTGTAGCTGGCTTGATCTTCTCTCCAGACCACTGAAACTTCAGCCATTTCATCAGTAAGGCTGTTTCACTCCTCATTGTTATATGTTTATTGGAGTAGCACTTTCAATTTCTTTCAGGACTTTTCCATCATATTTACTGTTTAGTGCAAGAACTCTAGCTTTCAGGCTACCTTGTCTTTTGACGTGCCTTCCTCACTAAGCTTAATCATTTCTAGCTTTCGATTTAAAGTGAGAGACATGCAACTCTTCCTTACCATTGAACAGTTAGAGGCCATTTTGGGTTATTAATTGTCCTAATTTCAATGCTGTGTCTCAAGGAATGCGGAGGCCTGAGGAGAGGGAATGGGGAACAGTCAGTGGAGCAGTCAGAACACACAACATTTACCCATAAAGTTTGCCATATTCTATGAGTGTGGTTTGTGCTGCCCAACACAATTGCAATAGTAACATAAGGGGCACAAATCCCATTACAGGCATAATAAGAATAAAAATTACCAAAATATGTTCCAGAGATGTGAAGTGAGCATATGCCACTGGAAAAATGGTGCCAATATACTGGCTTGATGCAGGGATGCGAAAAACCTTCAATTGGTAACTTCGCAGTATCTGCCACGTGCAGAAAAGGGAAGTGCAGTAAAACGAGGTATGCCTGTATAGCTGGCACCCAGGGAGCCTTCTCAGTTCTGAAAGCTGTGTGCCTCAGAGGAGCTGCGGTCCCATACCCTTGTGCTAGGCTGCCTGGGTGGGAGGGTGGGGCCCCCTGACCTGGAGACCCTACTCCTGGAGCCTCTCTGGGCTTGGTTCTTTGTCAAGATTCTGAACAGAGTTGGAGGGATTCCGGGAGGTTGGGGGAGGGACAGCCCAGCACAGGCCAGGGAGTTGGGGCTCTGGCACTGAGTGGCTTTGAGGCCCCAGCTGTGTCCTGTCAGCCTCTGCCCTGAGCCTCACTCCAACTGGGACCTTCTGGCACAGGGGATGGCAGGAGCCCACCTTGAGAGTTCACCATCCTATCAGGAGAATGAGGCACAAGCTCTCATAAGCATGTTGCAGGCAAGAAAGCCCAAAGTGGTTGAGAAGGGCAAGCCCGAAGGAGGGAATTCAGATGAGATGCTGTGCTCCCGTCTAGGGGTGAGGGAAGCTCCCTGAGGAGGGGCGTGGAGCTGGAGGGGCTCGTCCTAATGGAAGGATTTAGACATGTAGAGTCTGAGGGAGGGCACTGTGGGGGAATGATTTGGGTGAACAAATTCACAAAGATTGCAGTTTTCTTCACTCATGTTCAGGGAGCAAGGAGAGGTTCGGTTTCATGCACTCAATAGTTCATTTATTTAAAGCTATTATGAAATGCACGTGACCATGTGAAGTAGGGTGTGTGAAGAGGAGAGGGGTAAGGCAGGTGTTTGGTCCAGCAGGTGGGTCATAAGGAGCCCCGAGGAGGTCCAGGTAGAGCTAGGATGGAGCCAGTTCTCCTGAGTAAAATAAAAGGACTTGATTTGATGATCTCACCAAGGCTCCTCTGATTATGGGGTGCAATGGAAGCCATATGGCCTGAGGTTATGAGCAGAATACCAATCCACCTCAAGAAAGAGACTAAGGACTGCAAGGAGGAGGGGGACAACAGCTTCCTGGGTTCATGGCAGGTGGAGGACCCAGAGCTGTGTGGGAAGTTAGGCGAGGGTGCTGGGAGAGAGTCCTGGCCCCACACTCAGAGATCCTGGGTGCTAACGAGCCATTCTTCCTCCAGCAAATCTCATTCCCCTGAGGACTACCAGGTTCTGCTGGGATACACCCAACTCTATCAGCAAACACAGCACACCCGGAAGATGTCCGTGAATCTGATTGTCATTCACCCAGATTTTGAGAAGTTTCACCCCTTTGGGAGTGACATCGCCATGTTGCAACTGCAGCTGCCTGTGAACTTCACTTCCTACATCATCCCTGCCTGCCTCCCACCCCCTGATGTGCAGCTGCTCACCTACAAGTCCTGTTGGATAACTGGCTGGGGAATGCTCTCCCAGAACAGTGAGGGGGAGTGGGGCAGGCTGGAGGAGGAGGGGCAGAGGAGGGAAAATGAGGGTGGCATGGGAGAAGATGGAGGGAGAGGGGAGAAGAGAAATCAAGGACAGGAAGAAGGGAGACTGGCTCAGCCTGAGGTTTCCCAGGCAAAGAGGCCCATGGCTGCGTGGGTGGGGTGTGGGGCTCCCTAACGTGTAGCCTTTCTGAGTCCAACAGCCTTGGTTCTCTTGACTCATTTCCATCACCTTTGAGCACCAGGCCATGCTGAAGCCCTTCAGCTGCAGAGGTCCCTAGTCCAAGACTCGAAAAGTCTGAGAATATTTTACTTTGGGCATCAAGAATCTGGGAGTCTTGAGTATGTATGGTTTTTGATTCTATGATTGAATCATCCATGGATCTGAAATTTCTTAATTCAACTCTTTGGTTATGCGTGGGGCTGGCCAATTAGTGACTGCAGTCAAACAAATTGATTTTCCATTGCTGTAGAAAATGCTTGGAAAAATGGAAAGAAAACACATTTATGGCTTCTGACCTCAGGGCCTGCATCATTAAGTTAGAGTGATTATGACTTAAGAGTGTTTAAGTTCTCTCAACTTCTCTGCTCCTCTAAAGCAGGTCATCTGTCTACTTCATAGGCTTATTAAGGTGAACTGAATATCAGTTCAGGATGTATTTTGTTTAGATTGATAGAGGATAAATGCAGGTAAAATCTTCTCCCGATGGATTTTTATTAAAAAAAGGAGTGATTATAGTTTGGAAAGCTATAAATATATATAAATATATTTGGTATTCTCGGTAGGGCCATAATTTGGAAGTGTTTCTCAACAGAGGTACTGCTGTCATTTTGGATAGAACACATCTCCTTGGAAAGCCCCTCTGGCCCTTTCCCAAACATGCCTCCAGGAGGGCCCTGCCCCTCATTGAGCAAGGGGGACTCTAGGGTGGATTGAGGATGTGCATCATTGCTCAGAGTTTGAAACAGAACCAGCCACCATATCACAGGGGATGTAAAAGACTCATGAGGGACCCAGGTCCTCAGCCAGCCATTTGTCCCCCTTTCGGTCATTCCCCTCTAGGCTTAAGTTTGAATATTTGCTCACTTGTCTTTACACATGCACACACAGACACGCACACCTCTTCAAGGAAGAGGCCACGTCTTCCTTCCTTTAATATCCTAATCTCCAGCCCAGGCCCCGGCACCTTGGAGGTACTCACTGATGCTACCCTAGGCCAACAGTCCATGATGTCTGGCCTGTAGCCTCCTACCTGGTCTCCCAATATTTGCTCTTGTTGCCGCCACTTAAATGTACACACAGCTGTCAATGTTCATTTCAGATCCTGAGTCTTGTCACTTTCCTCTTCAGTGCCTTCTCATTTCTGCTTAGAATCAAATCCAGTCTCCCTACCTTGGCTATAAGGCCCTGCATGGTCTGGCTTCATTTCCTCTTGTGTCCCTCACATGCTCCATGCCAGCCACAGGGGCCTCCATCTTGCTCCTTGAATGTGCCGGTGCCATCCCCACCTCAGGGCCGCTACCTCAGCTTTCCACTGCCACGTGCTCACCCTTAAGCTTTGCATGACAGTTTCTTCTTCACATTTACAAGTCAGCTTAAGGTATGTCCTCCCCTGAGAAGCTTACTTGATCATGTGAGTTAAGATATGCAACCCATATTATGTCACATCTCCCTGTTTTATTTCCTTCCTACCACTTCTTAGATGCAATATAAGTATTTATTCATTACCTTACTTCACTTTCTGTTTCTCCCAACTTAAAATGTTCCCCACTATATCATGAGTATGTATACGAAACATTGCATGAATATAGGTGAGTAGATGGTAAATAGATTAGTGAGTGGACAAAAGGACAGATGAGCAGATGGGTGGGTGGTTGGGAGGGTGAGGTGTATGTTGTTGGGTGAAGAGATGCAGTGGCTGCCTGTGTAGATAGATGGAGAGTACGGTGAGTGGGTGGATGATGAGGGTGGATTGAAAGATGAAGGAAAGGGTGGGTAGTTGGGCAAATGAAAGGGTGAGAGGACATGTGGGGGTGGTGAGGGAAGTTGGGTGGATGGATGGAGGAATAGGTGAGTGGGTGGGTGGTTGTAGGATTAGAGAATGCTTGGTGATGGGTGAGAATGGATGGGACAGTTCACGAAAGAGTAGGTGGGTCAGTGGATGGGTAAGCTCCAGTGAAGGTGTCAAGTGTTTGTGGGGCTTGTCCCATTTCTTTGTTGAAGGAGAGGGGTGCAGTCTGGTTGAGAGGAATGGAGAGACTAGAATGAATTTGTGGAAGTTTTAGAAACAAGAGAGGATCTTATCAGTGATGTGTAGAGCACACCTGAATCAGTGTTGACAGTTCAGCTGTCCTGAGAAAGCCCCATGTTTGGGGGGAGGGTGATACTGAGAAGAGCCTGGTAAGCAGGCAGGCAGAGTGGGGGTGCAGCATAGCCTGGGGTTCTTCTGCTGGTCCACAGACCACTTCACTGACTCCCCCTTAATCCTCACAGTGCAGCTGCTCCCACCCTTCCGTCTCCAGGAGGGTAAGGTGAGCCTCATTGAGAACGAGATCTGTAATATGTTCTATGGACAAAGGACTGCTCGAGGCAAGATCACAGTGCATGAGGACATGCTGTGTGCTGGGGACTTCTCATCTGGAAAGGCCATCTGTGACGTGAGTAAGGTCATGTCTATGCATCCCCTGCCTGTCCTCCTGGTGTCAGTTTCTCCAGGCATGGGTCATGCTGCTTCTCCTCTCCTTGAGGAGACACTTGGGGTCCTTGTTCCCTTCCAGCTGTGTCTCTCCTAGTTTCCTTCCCTTGGTGGTGTCCCCCAGCCTTGCCCCTTCCCAGCCCCTCCCAGCAGGAGGGCAGCAGCTGGAAGGCCCCTTAAAAAGCATCTGTTTTCGTGATGTGTTTTTAAACTTTTTGTAGCATATGTAAGAGTAGGTAATGCATAAGTGGAGAACTTGATGAATTTTCACATCTGGACACGTGGGCTACTAGCAGCTCTGTGGTCCCTTTCATTCCTCCTTCCTGTCACTGACACCCAAGGATAACCACCATCTTCACTTTCAACAATGTAGGTTAGATTCTGAATTTTTTATAAATTGAATTTACAGTGGGTGCTTTTTCATGGCTGTTCTCTTTCTCTTAACATTATATTTGTGATGTTCATCTGTACTGTTACATGTAGTTATAGTTCAGTTTATTCTCATTGCACTCTGTTTATTCTACTATGTGAATTGAATCATTATCAATTCTATTATTGATTGGTGTTTGGGGAGTTTCCATGTTGGAGGTATCATGAGTGCTAGAGCTAGGAACAGTTTTTCATTCTTGTGTTTGAACACATTTCTGTTTCATAGATACCTATGGGTAGAAGTGCTGGGTTAAAGGTATGCATGTGGTGAGCTTTGGAAGTTGTTACAAAACAGTTTCCACAGTGGTTGCACCAGTTCACACTCCAGTAGTGGATGAGAGTTTATATCTTGTCAACTCCTGGCGCTTTCCATCTTTTCCCATTTTAGCCATTTTGGTTCACACCATATTTGGTGTGGTATTAATGCATTTTCCTGATGAGTAAGGTAAATATATTTTCATATTTTTATTCTCATTGGATATTCTCTTCTTTGAGTTTTTTATTCAATTTCCCCCCTCATTTTTCTGTGGGCTTGTCTATCTTTTCCCTGTAGGAGCTCTTTATTCTAGATATGATTTCACTGGTGGATGTATGGATTGTAAAGGTCTCCTGCACTCTTTAAAGTCCCACTTTATAAGTGTGGAAACTGAGGCCCAGTTTTGGCCTAAAGTGTGGCAGCACAATTTGGGGCCTGGTGTTCTGACTCCAAGCTCAGCCCTGCTTCTGCACCCCTCTCGCAGGGCCCAGCTCCCCAGCTGACTTCCATGGGTGGAGCTTTTGCATAGACAACAAGTGGTGAAGTGGAGAGTGAAGCCTTAGGGCTGTGAAGTCAGAGAATCCAGGCTTCAGATCCCCCCTCTACCCTGTGTACCTGCCCTGTGGTCTTGGACAGTCTCTCCCTTCTGAGCTTGTTTTCTCCTCCATAAAGTGGGGATACTGGGGCTTCCTCCATGGGCTGTAAAAGGTGGTGTCATGGGGTGAATAGTGTCTCCCCCACATTCATGCCCATCCAGAACCTCAGAATGTGACCTTATTGGGAAGTGGAGTCTTTGCAGGTGTATTTAGTTAAAGATCTGGAGATGAAATCATCATCCAGTGACTGGTGACATGTCAAGAGAGGACAGGGAAGAAGGCCAGTGAAGACGGAGGCAGAGATTGGTGCTGCCCCAAGCCAAGGAGTGGCAGCATCCACCAGAATCTGTGAGAAGCAAGGAAGCATTTTCCCTAGAACTTCAGAGGGAGCACAGCCCTGCCGACCTCGCTTTCTGACTTCTGACCTCAAGATCCAGGGGAGTAAACTTCTGTAGTTTTCACCCAACCAAGTTCATGGCAGTTTGTGACAGCAGCCCCAGGACACTAACACAGATGGGATGAAATGAGTCCAGCCCAGGGCAAGGGCCATTGCCCACTGCTGCTTCCCTCACTGCCCAGTGAGCTGGCTGAGCCACAGGGAGGAAGCTCTCCTCGTCTGCCCTCCTGAGAGCAGGCAGACAGCACTATCATTCTTCCTTTCTGTCCATCTGTCCTGACCCATCCTCCTCACAGTGACAGCTGAGCTCAGTGGTGGAGCGAGGCTGGGCCGAGTGCCCGACTCTGGTGGGGGCTCAGTTACGGAGTCCCCAGTCCAGGCTGGCCTCCTAGACCTCCCTTCCAGCCTTGTTTCCCACATGTCTTCTCCTGCAGAGGCCCTGCCCTTGGAGCCCCAGGGCAGCACCATTGGTCTGTTTGCCTGGTGGCCATCCCAGAGTGCTCCCCAATCCTGCTCCTCTTCTGGTCCCTTCCCCAGTCAGAGGACACCACTGAGCTGGACACTTGGGCTTCAGCAGGTGCTTCTTCCCTCTCAGATTCTCTCCCTCTTCCCTCCTCAACCTTCAGTCACCCAGTTTGTCCACCAGATTCCATTTGGATTCATCTTTTGCCAAGCCACTGGTCATGCTCTCCCCTCCCCACCCCAGGTGCTGCTCTCCTTTCTCCCCTGAGGTGCTGCCTCCTCCTGCATCAGGGTCTTAGAAACACAGCTCAGGGGAGAGACAGGGTGGTGGGAGTGAGGCAGCTCTCAAACCACAGAGTAGGGCAGACCCGGTTCACATCTGCAATTGGCCACTTACTAGCTTTATGACCTCAGCAAAGGTTCCTTGCCTGAGAAATGAGCTTACTCATAGCCTCTATTGCTTAAGGTTCTTGTAAGAGTAAATGATACAATTCCTACAGAAAATTTAGCACAGTGACGCTCAGTTTGTAGGTGCTTGACAGGTGCTGGCTTTTATGTACACTGCCTTGTCTGTCTCCAACTGTCTGGATTGTGCTCATCCTTCTAGGCTTGTCTTAGACCTGTCCTCCCACACACAGGTGGAATTCACTACCTCCACTGCATCCCTGCCTGACATACACACACACACACACACACATACACACACACTCACACTCACATGGTCTCCTCCTGTCTTTCTAGTGATACAATGAGTTTGGGGGTCTGTTTGTAATTGTTTTGTTTTATTTCTGCCAGCTGAGGGCTCCTAAGAGGCCAGGAGGCTGTTGGAGTCCCTCTCATCCCTCCCAGACTGGGACAGAATCCACCTGGTCCATCTGCTGAGTCACTGAGGGCTTGAGGGAGCAGGACCCCTGCCCTGGAGAATCAGGCCTCCCCCCTGGCCTTGAAAGCCTGGGGGGTTGGAGACACTGTGGGGAGGGGCAAGGGCACCCCTGATGGGGAAGGTCTTGAGGGAAGGAGCTGAGTCAGCCATGGCACATTCTGACTCTCCAAGAAGACCACGTGTATTAGTTTCCTTCTGCTGCTGAGACAAATGACCTCACACTTAATGGCTTAAACAGCAGAAGTTTATTATTTTTCAGCTCTTGAGGGCAGAAGTCTAAAATGGACTGCAGGGCTGTGTGCTCTCAGAAGGGTATTTCCTTGCCTTTTCCAGCCTCTAGCCTGCCTCATTCCTGGCATGTGGTTCTTCCCTCCATCTTCCAAGCCAGCAAACGCATGATGCTTTCTCTGCTTCTGTCATCACACTTCCTTCTCTGACCTATATGGATCATTGGGATTCCAATGGATTGAGCTACATCATCCGGAATAATCTCCCCCTTCTCAAGGTCCTGACCATAATCCCATCTGCAAAGTCCCCTTTGCTGTGTAAGGGACATACCCACAGGCTCAGGGTGTTAGGATCCTTCCCTGAACAGTCTCAGGCCAGCCCCTCTGCTAGAGCATGGGGTCCCTAGGGGCTTTTCTCCTGCTTCCCTGACACTGGCCTTTCCCTCTCACATCTGTATAATTGCTATAGAGCACCATGAGGGGAAAGTCTTTTTTTTTTCACCCCTCTCTTTCCCAAGAGCAGTACCTGGCACCTAATAATGCTCAATATATATAATATATATAATAGATGAGTGGATAGAGGAGCAACCGAATGGCTGGCTGTGCCCTGTGCCCTCCACCCACCCCCAGTGATGAGACAGTACATCTTACTTCCTGGCTTTTGAAATGGGGATTGCTCCCACCACATGTTCCTGTCCTGACCAGACTCCAGGAATCCCTAGCAATATTCACACTGGGCCTGGGCAGCCCCTCTTTCTTCCTAGGTACATCCCTCAGATCGCCAAGAAGTTTAGAGAAAGCCAAAGGCCCAAATGAAAGAAGGAGGAAGAGGACCAGGTGGATGAGCAGCTCAGGATTTACAAGGGCCAGGGTCCAGCAGAGGCTTCTGCTGACCACTGTGGGCTCCCAGGGCAGCCCATTTCTTGGGCCCCAACCATAAAGCTCTTCCCACAGGCCTTAGGCTGTGTGTGCTCCTCAGTCATCCATGCCCCTCTTCTCCATGTCCACATTTTACAGGTCTGTGTTTTCAACCTTGGGATCAGCTCAGCATTTGGAAACTTGACTGGTGAGATTTTGACTCGTAGGTTTGCAGTGGGACCCTTGCGTCAGGGCTGATACCAAGTATCACCCACATAATTTGGATGAGTTGAGTCCCCCTGACCGAGGCAGCATCACCCTACCTGGCCACCTGATAGTCCCAGCACTGTGACGGGTAACACCCCTGAATCAGCTTCCCCTGCCAACTGCTCTATTTTTGCTCAGGGCGACTCCGGGGGGCCTCTCGTCTGCCAGCTCAGCAGTGTCTGGATTCTTGTGGGCTTGGCCAGCTGGGGCTTGGAGTGCCAGACTCCCATCTACCCTAGCGTCTTCACCAGGGTTGCCTACTTCACCTCCTGGATCAATGGCATCAAGAGGGCCACACCTGTTCCTGATCCCGTTTCTGCTCCTTCTCAGACCCAGGTTTCAGGCCAGCTTCGGGGAGCTGCTCACTCGCCCAGGCTCTGCACCTCCCTTGTGCCTGCACAGATCTTGCTCCTGCTGCCACATGTCCTCAGGGCCTGGTGGCAGACCCTGTGGTGACCCACTGGGCCCCTCCTTCCTTCAGCCTTTTATCTGCTTTGGGCCCCAAACTCATGGTAGAACCTTCCACTTCCTTCCCTTCTCCCAGCCCCACAGTCTCTCTAAAATTTCCTCCTCTTTGACTTTTCTGTTTATCAGTTCCAACCCTGAAACCAAGCCTGAAAATAAAGTGAAAAAAAATGAAGAACCCACCCTGCTCCTTCATCTACCCCACTGCCCAGCTGTCATCCAGCTCCCTGCACCGCTTGCTCCTCAATGCCCTTCCCTTGGGAATCACTGGTCTGACTCCCTGGGCAAAGAAATGGTACCTCACAGGAGACTCTCCAGCACTTGGAGCCCAGGAGGAAAGTGGGCATGGGGAAGGGAGGGACTGACAAAAGGTTCTCGAGGGAGCTGGGCCTGATCCATTGTCCACAAGAGAGCAGGGGTCTGCAGATGCAGCCTCCACGTCTGCCTGCAGTGATCAGGCACGTGAGACATCTCCCCTGCTATTTACAATGCAGAGCACTAAGGGCCTCACCCACCATAGAGAAAACAGCACATCTGGGATTAGGTGGAGTGGAGAGGGAGGATGGGGAGGCTCCTGGGGCTTTAGACATTTGAGCTGAAGTCGGGGGTACATAACATCAAGGCAGGGGGTGAGACGGGGGACTCTAGGCCTGCTTACTTGGAGGGCTGTCGATTGTGGTTAGGGCTGGGAAAAGGGTTGGAAGCAGAGGGTTGATACCAGGCTAGAGCCAAGGATTAGGCAGACAATTCTCAGACTTCTGCTCCTGGAGTCACCTCTCAGCGCCTTCCTCACCTACCTGACGAGCCTCCCTCTCTCCTACTCTGCAGAAGCGAGACTCACTGCCCACTCTCTCAGCCCACCCTGCATGAACTTGATCCATCTTGCAGGAGGCTGCAAGGCAAGCCTGATTTGATGTGTCCACACACTCCAGGTTGTGAGGTGTGTCACATTTTTGCTTGGTTGAGCTATAGGACTCATTGGCCCCACAGTCAGCCTCTAAGCAGTGTCCTAGGCCATCCTTCATGCCATTCTGTCCCAGACAGAGTTCTTGTGCTACTAGGAGTCCTTCCAGGCATGCCTCAGAATAGCCACCCAGCTCAGCCCTCCACACCCACAATAAAGTGGGGAAACTCACATTTTATTGCAAATCCTGGTATTGCCCATGTATCCTGGACCCTCATAGTACGTGTGCACACATGACGTTTCACACACATGAACACCAGGATCTCACTAGCTTAAGCCCTCTATTACTGAAGCAGGAAGTTCCGAAAATTATCTTGGGGCGTCCCTAGAAGGCATCTTACAAGATTCCACACTTGTGGAATGGACATGGCTGTCTGCATGACCTCCCCTCTGACTGGTTTCTGTCAGTGAGGTACCTCTAAGCATAATTGTGCACATAACACTGTGTGCACAACCACCACCCATATGTGGCTTTAAGAGCTCAGCAATCTCTGGACAGGACAAGAGAAACATTCCCACCCGTGGTGGTAAGCTCAGTTATGGGTCTCACAACAGGTTGTTTATGCCCCTGAGATGTCAGTATGTCATGAGACAACAGGGAATTGAAACATGTTTTATCACTGTTCAAGGAAGCTCATGTGGTTAAGTTTGCAATATTAGCCACTCCACTAGCCCAACTATTACTATTCGCCTCTGAACCATGTTACCTCTGGATTGACTGTCCCTAACTTTTTCTCCCATGGTGATTTCTGCCTGGGGGCCTGGTCTTCGTATATGCCATTCCAGGAGTTAGGTGATTCCCTGCCTCTGGACTTTCTCAGATCTCTAACTCAAGGGATCCAAATGCATACAGAGTCCACACTGAAGATCTCAGCTGCAGCTCAGCCAGATCCTCCATTACCTGAAGCCAACATAAATGCTCAGTGTTATTATCTTGAACAGTTTACAAGGTAAACAAATCAAGGCCTATTAGGGTTAAATAGCTTTTCTGAGCCCACGTGGATAGTAAATAGAGAACAGAGGTCACATCTGGACCTCTTTTGAGCAAACTTGAAAGCCTTTTCACTTCCCACCTATGCAGGTTGCTTCTAGATGGCTTTGCCCTGTCTGACCTCTGCTCAGACTGCTTTTCAGGGTCTTGTTCTGACCTTCCTCTAGACTGAGCCCCAGATATGCACTCCTAATAGACTAAGGTGGGAGTAGAGGCTAATCCAGAGTGAAGAGGAAAAGGGCTGGAGCCAGAATAGCTGCACGGAATCAGCAGGTCAGGGCTGGACCTGGAGAGGCACCTGAAGCCATCAGCAGGGCCTGGGGACTTAAAAGGCTTGTCTCAGATGCCTCCCACCCTTGCAAGTGGTGCAGTGGCAGCTTTTGGTGGCTCTCTGGACAAGCTGTGGTGAGGGTGAGTGTAGGTGTGTTGTCTTGAATCAACATGTGGATGTGTTGAGTGGTTGCTGCCTGGGGTGGAGTCAGCCACGATGGGAGGATGGGCTGGAAGAAGGCCTTTTACATTTTTTTTCCTTGGCTGTTTCCACCCTGTGGACTCAAGCTAAATGTTGCTGGATTCTTCTCTGTTGCCAGTTTGCAGTGGGGTGGTGTCAGGCAGTGTGCGAGCCCTTCCATGGAGGGTTGGTGGGAGAGCATGTGGTCTGGGCAGCCAATTTGGAGCATGTGTTCCTACATACCCCCACGCCTAGGGCTGGAGAATTATTACCTGGGGAGACTGTCTCCTTTGTAAGGGATTAACGGTGAAATCTAAGGATGGGAGTTGCCTGGTGAAGGTTAGCGGTGGCTCTTTGGTGCCTTGCTCTCCCTCTCTTGAACCCATCAGTACAGACACAGACTAAGTTCTACCCTCAGCCCTTCCATAGTATATATCAAAGCGTAGCTTCTCACCCCTGGAGTCACCAGTGCATAATTCACAATTACACACACTTGAGGAGGAGATTTACCACCAGGGAACAAAGAACAAACTGAAACATAATTATTATTTGAAACAGATGGACTAAAACTCTTAAATAAGCACAACAAATATTCGTATTAATGTAAGGAAATATTATTAACAATACATTGTTTAGACAAAGACTAAGAAACAGTAGAAAACAACCAAGTTTAATATTACATATGAAAAATATAATAGAAATAATGTGTAGAGTAGTTTGGATAAAAAGGGATAAATACAGACGATTAATAAAAACAATGATGAAGAGCACAGTCTTTGGAGCAAGCACACTCATGTTAAACAGTTTGTTATGTAAGGAAGATAGATCATAGAAATGTAAGAGTAAGTGGTGGAGTAAGTATAATGTAAGTCTAAATTACATTAAATATTAAAAATTTAATTGACTCCGCGCTCTCGGGCTCGGCGTTTGGTGCTCGAGGACTCCCGCTCCCAGGCAGCCTGCGCGAGCGGGCCGAGGCCGCGCCGGCTCCAGCCGAGCAGCAGTGGCAGCTCGCGGCGAGGCTCCGCGCTCCCCGCGCCGCCCCTCCCCGGCACTGTGCATGGAGACGCGGCCCGCCGCCCGCCACTGAGCGCCGCCGCTGGGACCGGGACCTGCCGGGGCTGGGGTGGGCTCGGGGTCCGGCCGGCCCGGACGAAGCTGGACTCGCGCTTCCCCGGCCGTCTCCGTCACCCGAGGTCTGCGTGCGGGCAGCGGGCCTCGTCGCCCGCACCGACCGCGTCGGCCCGGCCGTCCCGTTCCAGGAAGTGGCCGTTCTGACCGCCATGGCTCACTCCCCAGTGCAGTCGGGCCTGCCCGGAATGCAGAACCTAAAAGCAGATCCAGAAGAGCTTTTTACAAAACTAGAGAAAATTGGGAAGGGCTCTTTTGGTGAGGTGTTCAAAGGCATTGACAATCGGACTCAGAAAGTAGTTGCCATAAAAATCATTGATCTGGAAGAAGCTGAAGATGAGATAGAGGACATTCAACA
Source organism: Cabassous unicinctus (assembly GCA_029593785.1). Classification (NCBI taxonomy): domain Eukaryota; kingdom Metazoa; phylum Chordata; class Mammalia; order Cingulata; family Chlamyphoridae; genus Cabassous; species Cabassous unicinctus. Next base: position 26,910 of record JAQZBX010022328.1, read on the forward strand.
AGAAATCACAGTGCTGAGTCAGTGTGACAGTCCATACGTAACCAAATATTATGGATCCTACCTGAAGGATACCAAATTGTGGATAATAATGGAATATCTTGGTGGAGGCTCTGCATTAGATCTATTAGAACCTGGCCCTCTGGATGAAACTCAAATTGCTACTATATTAAGAGAAATACTGAAAGGACTTGATTATTTGCATTCGGAGAAGAAAATTCATAGAGATATTAAAGCTGCTAATGTTCTGCTCTCTGAACACGGAGAGGTGAAGCTGGCTGATTTTGGCGTGGCAGGCCAGCTGACAGATACCCAGATAAAAAGAAATACCTTCGTGGGCACCCCCTTCTGGATGGCGCCCGAGGTCATTAAGCAGTCAGCCTAGGACTCAAAGGCAGATATCTGGTCCCTGGGCATAACAGCTATAGAACTTGCAAAAGGGGAGCCACCTCACTCTGAGCTGCATCCCATGAAGGTTTTATTTCTCATTCCAAAGAACAACCCACCAACGTTGGAAGGAAACTATAGCAAACCCCTCAAGGAGTTTGTGGAGGCCTGTTTGAATAAGGAGCCAAGTTTTAGACCCACTGCTAAGGAGTTATTAAAGCACAAATTTATAATACGCAATGCAAAGAAAACATCTTACTTGACTGAGCTCATTGATAGGTACAAGAGATGGAAGGCTGAGCAGAGCCATGATGACTCCAGCTCAGATGATTCAGATACGGAGACTGATGGCCAAGCATCTGGAGGCAGTGATTCTGGGGACTGGATCTTCACCATCCGCGAAAAAGATCCAAAGAATCTTGAGAACGGAGCTCTTCAGCCTCCGGATTTAGAAAGAAATAAGATGAAAGACATCCCAAAGAGGCCGTTCTCTCAGTGTTTATCTACAATTATTTCTCCTCTGTTTGCAGAGTTGAAGGAGAAGAGCCAGGCATGCGGAGGGAACATGGGGTCCATAGAAGAACTGCGAGGGGCCATCTACCTAGCAGAAGAGGCGTGCCCCGGGATCTCCGACACCATGGTGGCCCAGCTCGTGCAGCGGCTCCAGAGATATTCTCTAAGTGGTGGAGGAACTTCATCCCACTGAAATTTCTTTGGCATTTGGGGTTTTGTTTTTCCTTTTTTCTTCTTTATCCTCCTCCTTTTAAAAAGTCAACGAGAGCCCTTTGCTGACTCCGCCGAAGAGGTGCACACTTGAGGAGGCCGCTCCCCGGGGCCACGTGCGCCCGCCCAGGGATACACACCTTCCTTGCTGGCCACCGCAGGACCAAGTCTCCCATGTGGGTGGGGAGGGTCAGGTCGGCTCCTTTAAGCAATTGTTTTATTATTATTTTAAATTTTAACTTTAGTGCACATAGTGAAGGAAAGTGTCTTTAAAAACAAAAACAAACCCTGAAATGTATATTTGGGATTATGATAAGGCAACTGAAAAAATGAAACCTCAGGTATCCTGCTTTAAGTTGATAACTCCCCAGGGAGATGGAGACTTGTTCTGGTGGATGGGTGTACAGATTTGTATATAGTGTCATTTTTACGAAACCCTTTTGGCGTGCATAAGGAATCACTGTGTACAAATTGGCCAAGTGCTTCTGTAGATAATGTCAGTGGAGTAAATATTTGACAGGCCATAACTTAAGTCTATTGCCTTGCTTTTATTACATGTAAATTTTGAATTATGTGACCAGTGATTTGGATTTTATTTTGTATTTGCAGGGTTTGCCATTAATAATAATTAATGCCCCTCTTATGGAAAACTCCTATTTGTACCTCAACAAATACAAATTTTCCTTTTTTTTTTTTTTCTTCGCCCTGTAGCCTTTTTGGTACACTTAGATGTTGATTTCCTTTTTCATCAATGGTACTATTTTTTAGTGTTTTAAATTGGAGCATATCTTGCCTCACGAAGCTTTAAATTATTAAGTTTCTCCCAAAATGAAGCACTCTCATTTATAACATTTGTTTTAAATTGCGCCACTGCCAGGCCGGCGCCAGATGTACCGTCCTTTTCATATTTTTTGTTGAACCTTGTAGTGAAATCTGCCTATCATCTTTCCCACCTAAAAATGTCTGAATGCTTACACAAATAAATATTATAACACACTTAAAAAACAAAAAAGATTTAATTGAAATAAAATATATTCAAGGATATGATGCTGAAGTGCTGACTTAATTTTTGAATGTGTATATACCATGTAATAACCACCTAGATCAAGTTATATAAAACTTTTCAGCACCATGGTTTACCCTTGGTATCAGTCCTAGACAACACACTGCAAAATGTAACTAACCACTTTTTAAAAAATTATTTTTTATTTATTTTTAAAGAAGCTTTAGATTACATAAATGTTACATAAAGAAATAAGAGATTGCCATATGCCTCACTCTGTCCCCGTCCCACACTTTCCCACATCAACAACATCCCTCATTAATGGGTATATTTCTTACAAATTGATGGACACATTTTGAAGCATTGCTAGTAACCCTAGACTGCAGTTTACATTATAGTTTAAACTGTGTCCCACACAATTTTGTAGGTTCTGACAAAATATACAACGGACTGTATCTGCCACTGCAATGTCATGCAGGAGAACTCCAATGTCCCAAAAATGCCCCCATATTACACCTATTCTTCCCTTCCCATTCCTCAGAACCTCTGGTGGCCACTGCGTTTATATCAATAAGAGTCCTTCCATTACTAGAATAATAAGTCTATAGTAGAATAATAATAAGTCTACTTTAGCCCATTGTTCATTCCTCAATCTTGAGGATTTTGGGATGGTGATGCCCATTCTGCTTCTAATTGGGAGGGAACTTAGATCTCTTGGGTCTGATGGATGGAGCTATCTTGCTTGCAGTTGCAGACACTCTCTGTTCTTTGGGATGGGCATTGTCCATTATCATGCCCTTGTTAGTTGTCCTGGGTGAGTCCAATGGCCTGGAGAGTAGGTGTTGCAACTCTGCTGAAATTCAGGGGGGCACATGGACAGATCAAAACTTTAAGTCTCGGGACATATATTTATCAAGTATAGTACTAATCATAGGTTCAAGTGAAAGGGTAGAAGAGCCAGGTGTAAAGAACCTATAAAGGAGTCTCACTCATATGCTGGGGAGCATAAATTCCAAAATAAGGCCCACTGATGGTGCCAAATTCCTGAGCTATAGTTTCTGGTTGTCTCTAGGGCCTTCAGAAACCCTGCTCTTTGAGGAACTGTTTGCTGTGCCAGTCATTGAGATCCTGCTGAGACTTTCATAAGCGAAACCTCTGGAATGACCTCCCGACTCACTTTGTAGTCTCTTAGGCATGAAAGCTCATTTGTATTTACCATTTCCCCCTTTTGGTTAAGGTCTTTTTTCAGATGCTTTGCTAGTTGGCACTTGGTAATGATTCCCCGGTGCCTTCGAGGCTTATCCCCAGGAGTCATGTCCCACCCTAGGAGGGTAGGAAGTGCATTTCTATGCTGAGTTTAGCTTAGAGAAAGGCCACATTTGAGCAACAAGGAGGCATTCAGGAGGTAACTCTTAGGCAGTGTATAATACTAGGCTAAGTTTCAATTTCACAAGAAAAGGTTCATAAGTACAAACATCATTATCAAGGGCCTGGTATAATGGCCTGTCTTCCTTCACTAGACATTGCCCTTGCATTCAGGGTATTCTTGCTGTCCTATTAGAGAATGTAACAGAACTCCCCAGGATGGGAATTCAATATTCTTTCAGTTATTGTGTGGATCTCTACCCACTGAGACAATGCCCCATGAACACTTAAACATATTCATATTCCTTAAAGGCACGCCCCAGGTGAATCCCTTCCCTTGCATCTCCCCATCACTGACAGGCACCCTGCACCAGTGATCTTCCCCTGTCACTGTTGTGACCCTTCTGTAATCCAAAACTTCTCCAAAAATGAAGTCAACACAATATCGAAATAAAATTAATAAGAAAATGAAACAAAAATTATAACTAACAAAATAACAATTTTTTTTTTAAATTTGAAGTAAGAAAATTAAAAAAAAATTATTTTAGATATTGTGTCTTTCATTCGATTTTCCTATTTTCAGTGAAAGAGAAAAATTTTAGAGTTAAACATTAAAATATTACAAAGTCTGAATTTTATTCGATTCCATTGCAGTGGATGCTACTAAAACAATTCCAGTGGAGGTATGCCAGGAGCTGGTTTCTTGGTCCACATTGTAAAATGTCTTGATCAATATTATAACAATTGATTTTCAAGTAAATACATTTCTGTGGCGGCCATCAATGGAGGTGCTTAGTTCTCATCAAGACCAGATGCGAGACAAGGTCCGCGGCTGGTCAAGGAGGGATCAAGGATACCCGACTTACTGAGGAGGACTGGGCACCTCAGAACTTGGGGCCTCTTTCACCCCAGTTATAATCTTAATCATAATAACGATATCTTTCCTTTTTAAATTGTTTACCTGCAAAAACATGCTCCTAGCTTATGCTGTGATTGGTACCGCTGGGTGCAAGGCAAAGCACTGCAAAGGAGGGCCAAAATGGTATGGGGCTACTGTTGAACTCCTTGAGAAATATGCCTCATCGGGCGCTGGACTGGTTAGTCAATGACGGGCAACTGGACATTCCTTCCTTTTCCTTTTACGCGGCATAGCCGCTGAATCAACCTAAGACAGGGGCCTGGCCAATTGCTGCCATGGTTTCCAATGACGGGTAAGGTTCAGCAGCCGTTCAGCACGGTCCTGACCTAAAACAGGCACAGTCCCCCCAA
>JAQZBX010022329.1:0-31641 GCA_029593785.1 Cabassous unicinctus
ATATGTCTACAACAGAACACCACCAAGTCCACTCTAGTCCACAGCTCCTCCCCCAATCCTGAGGGGACTGGGATGGTGATGTCCACTCCACCTCCAAGTGAGAGAGGGCTTATATCCCATGGATATGGTGGATGGGATTATCCTGCCTGCAGCTGCAGGCCCTCTCCATTCCCTGGGATGGCCGTTGCCCATCGTCGTCCCCTCGCCAGGTGACTTGGATGAGTCCATTGAGCTGTAGGGTAGGAGTTGCAGCTCCACCGAGATTCCAGGCACAGCTCGCACATAGGTAGGCCAGAGGCTCCAGTCTCTGGAAGAACACCTAAAAACTCCAGCACCACATATAGGTTTGAATAGAAGGGACCATGTGCAAGGAGGATTTATTTGAGTCCAACTCTGTCACTCTCAGGAGCACAGATTCCAATGAAGAGCCCACTAATTAGGTATCAATCTCTAGGGCTATCCCCACTTATATATGATTTTTGACACGGGGTCAAAGACCACTCAATTGGGAAAGAAGTCTCCTCAACAAATGGTGCTGGTAAAAATGGATCTGCATTTGGAAAGCAAGAAAGGAAGAAAGGAAGAAAGGAAGGGGAAGGGGAAGGGAAGGAAGAAGGAGGAGGAGAACCCCTACCTCACACCTTATACAAACATCAACACAAAATAGGTCAAACATGTAAATATAAGAACCAGAACTATCAAACTCTTAGAAGAAAACTTAGGGAACCATAATCACTAACTTATGTTGGGCAATGGTTTCTTAGGCTTTACACCCAAAGCACAAACAATAAAAGAAAAAAAATTGTTAAATGGGACTTCATCAAATTAAAAACTTCTGTAACTCAAAGGAATTTATTATGAAAGTATAACACAATCTACACAATTGGCAAAAATATTTGGAAACTACATATCAGATAAAAGTTTAATATCCAGAATATTTAAAGAAAGCCTTCAACTTATAAACAAAAAGACAAAAATAAAAATAAAAACACTTAAAAATTGGGCAAAAGACTTGAATGGACATCTCTCCAAACGAGATAAACAAATGATCAGAAAGCACATGAAAAGATGCTCAATATCACTAGCCATAAAGGAAATGCAAATCAAAACCATCAGATACCTATTCATACCCATTAAAAGGCTGCTATTTAAAAACAAACAAACAAACAAACAAACAAAAAACAAACAGAAAGTAACAAGTGCTGGAGAGGATGTGAAGAAATAGGAACACTAATTCATTGCTGGTGGCAATGTACAATATTGTAGCAACTGTAGCAGATAGTTTGGCAGTTCCTCAGAAAGCTAAATATAGGACTACTATATGCCCTGGTAATCCAACTACCTAAGTATACACCCAAAAGAATTGAAAGGAAGGACTAAAGCCTATATTTGTATACTAATTTCCATAGCAGAATTATTTACAGTTGCCAAAAGAAAGAAGAAGCCCAAGAGTCCATTAACCAATAAATGGATACATAAAATGAAGTATATACACACAATGGAATATTATTGAGCCATAAAAAGGAATGAAGTCCTGATACATATGACAAGATGCATGAACCTTGACTCATGTTGAGTAAAAAAAAGCTAGACACAAAGGGGCAAATATTGTATGATCTTACTGATTTGAAATAAATGAATAAGCAAACTCAGAGTCAGAATATAGGTAAGTCTAGAATATAGGTTACCAGGGGATAGGGTAAGGATAGGGAATAGGAAGCTAAGGTTGAAATGTAGATGGTTCCTATTTGAAATAATGGAAATATTTTGGTAATGGATGGTCGTGATGGGGACGTAATTAACAGCACTGAATTATATATATATGACTGTGATTAAAAGGGCAAATAGATCTTATACATGGTAACAGATTGAAAGAGTAAAAAAAAAATCCATGGATTACACCACACTAAGAGTGAACCCTAATTTAAACCATAGGCTGTATTTAATAGTATAATTATAAAAATGTGCTACCAGTTGTAACAAATATTCCACACCAATGCAAGGTGTTAATAGGGTGGTATATTGGACCTCTAGATTTTATGCATAATTGTTCTGTAAACCCAGAACTTTTCTAATAAAGAAAATATATATACCTTTGGGGTAAGGAGTAATGAAAAGTCTCTAGTATTAGTTGTCAAAGTCAAATTCAGCTTTAACTCTAATATTTATTTTCCTGTAAAATAATATAGAAAGTATTTTACATAACATTAATTTTGCACTTAGTGAGAATATCAGTGTAATTATAGTATCATTTTCTGCATATTTTTATTTTGTGTATTAAAAAAGAAATTAGAAAACAAAATAACTGGGGAAAAAAGAGAAATGAAAGAAAAGAACAAGAGAAAAAAGAGAAATTTGAAAAAAGGAAAGAAAAGTGGGCTCAAGAGGGTCCAGATTGCAGGAGGAGTGCATAAAATGAGGACTTGACCATCTTTTTTATTTGGTGACATAAAGAGCATTGAGTTCTTCAGTGAAAGAAGAGGTAGCAGAAGTCAGACTGGATTGCATCAAGGGATGACTAGAACATGAACCGGAGACACAGCAATGAATATTTGATTTGAAAAAAGGACAAAGAGTTATAATGGTATATAAATGTGTATGTGGACTCAATGACAGTTCTTTTATTTTCAAGAAGAGAAGTAATAGATCAGTCTTTCTATAACATCTGGTGATTTTTAAAAATTTAGTGACCTGATCACAATCTAGAACATTTGAAATGAAGTGGTGCAACCTTCCCAAGGACAATAACTCTGAAATTTTAATCCATTTCCTTGCAGTGCTCACACACTGCCTGGCACCTGAACGCCTCAAATTGCCTTGTTAAGGAATGAATGAAATTTCTTAGGTGGACTGTCTATTTAAAGTGGGTTTCTTGTAGACAACCTCTATCTACTTACATTACCAACCCATTCTTGCATGTTGTCTACGTTTTCAATAAGTTAATAACAGTTATTTTTATGTTTCTGGTCTGCTAATTTCAAAATCTGTGCCATATCTGAGCTAGTTCTAATGTTTACTTTGTCTCTTAAGATTATGGGGCTTTTAAGTGTCTTTTATCTACTCTGACATACTTTACAAATTGTGTATTTAGACTATTTGACATACTTTATAAATGGTGTATTTAGACTACTCACCTTTAAAGTGATTGTTGGTATATTTCGCTTAATATCGACCATATTTGTAACAGTTTTTTATTTATAGCACTTATTTTTGCTTATTTGTCCCCCATTTTCCCTGCATTCAACGGTTTTAATTGATTCAATGGTTTTAATTGAGCATGACGTATGAGGGCCTCTCTTTACATTTCAATTATACTTAAAAATTTAGTAGTTGCCCTATAGTTGCAACATTTTTTAAATTAATCTAAGTACACCTTTAAATAGCACTATACTACTTCACATGTAGTATGGGTGCATTATAACAGAATATACCCAATCCCTCTCTCCCATTCTTTATAGCATAGCTGTCATTCATGTGACTTATCTACATGCCATTATCACCCAACTCATTGTTACTACTATTTTATACAAACAGCTATTTGTTAGATAAATTAAGAATAATAGAGAGAAAATACTTTATTTCACCTTCGTGTATTCCTTCACCAATGCTCTCCCTTTCTTTATGGAGGATCCAAGTTTCTGACCTTTAACATGGTCCTTCTGCCTAAAAATATTCTTCTAACATTTCTTGCATAACAGGTCTGCTGGTGATGAAATCTCTCAGTTTTTGTTTTTCTGAGAAAGCCTCTATTTCTCCTTCATCTTTAAAGGATAATTTTGCTACCTACAGAAATCAAATTTGGTGTCTTTTTTTTCTTCCAATGATTTAAACCTTTCTCTCTCCTCTCTTCTTGCATGTGTGGCTCCTGACAAGAAATTCATTTAGTTCTTAGCCTTGATCCTCTGTAGGGAAGGTGTTTGGGGTTTATTTGTTTTGTTTGTACTCTGACTACTTTGAAGATTTTCTCATGTTTTCTCCAGTTTGAATACTATATGCCCTGGTGTAAATGTTTTTATATTATTCCTGCTTGGTGTTCTCGAAACTATTGGATTTGTGGTTTGGTGTATGCCATTCATTTTCAAAATACTTTGGCCATTATTACTTTAAATGCTGCTTCTCCCCAGTTCTCTCTTTTCCTAAAAGCACAATTATATACATATGCTACACATTTTTAAATTGTCCCACAATTCTTGTTTATGTTCCATTTCCTTCATTTTTGTTTCCATTCCAATTTAGAAAGTATTAATTGACACATCTTCAAGCTTACTTATTCTTTCCTCAGTCATGTCCAGTCTACTAAAGAGCCCAAAACCATTCTTCATTTCTGTTACAGTGTTTTTTCATTTCTACCATTTCTTTTTTATTTTCTTAGAGTTTTCAATATCTCTACTCAAATTACTCCTCTGTTTGTGGCATATTGTCTACACTTTTCATGAGCCCTTAACACGTTCAACACAGTTATTTTAAGTTCCCAGTTCTTTAGTTTGGTGATCCTTAAATGTTGAGTTGTTAAAGTACATCTTATGGCATTCATTCATTCATTCATTTGCAGTCAGCATGTTTATTGACTGTATACTACATATCAAACACTGTTTTTTGCATATAGATGCAAGAGTATACAGAACAGACAAAAATCCCCACCCTCATGGAACTTACGTTCTCATGGAAACATAGAGAACGAACAAGAAAAATAAGTAATATATGTCTTATGCTGAAGAGTGATGAAACCTAAGGGGAGAGAAGAGTAGGAAGTGGGAACTTGGGCAACGCAATACTAGATAGCATGACCGGGAAAGGGCTCTTTAAAAAAGATGACAGTGGAGCAAGAGCCTGAGGAAGGCAAGAGAGTCAACCATGCAGAAATCCAAGGGCAAATGGAATAGTAAGTACAAAGGTCCTCAGACAGGAGGTCCTCAGATCATAGAGAAAAATGGGCAGGAAGCCTCATTGTTGAAGTAGGGTGCAAAAGGATGGAATAAGAGTGAAGGCAAGATGGAGGGAGGAAACTAGGCAGATTAGGTAGTCTTCTAGACTGTTTTTAACATGGCAAGGACTTGAGTTTTGAATCTAAGGTAAAAATACACTAAGGTTTTGTGCAAAGAAATGGCATAATCTGACTAAAGTTTAAATAAAATCATTCATCCACTGTGCCTCAGTAGGGAAAAAAGAATTGAGAGGATTTAAAAGAAATAGCTTGTGCATGTCTTCCAAAGCATGGTACTAGGTATTTAGCACTAAACAAAGGGCTTCATTTCATATCGATGGCCATCATTGCCACGGCAGCGTATGAAAGAAGTAAACTATGAGACTGATAATGTTTGATTGGAGGACGATGGGGGAAAGGCAGCAGTGCCTATCTTGGGCATGAAGGCAGACACAGGGGTCGTGAGGATGGGATCCTGGGGAACTGGATGACCTGGGGCTGGGGTGAAGGGTGGAAAGGAGAAGAGGGGCTACTGGAAGGGGATGTGGATGTCGCATGGGGAAAAGATAATAAACTTCAAGTTTTGTTAAGATTTGGCTGACAATAACATCTTAGTGTCATTCTAGTGCATAGAATATAATTTTCTTACCTGCTACCTAAACCATAGCTGCCTTGCTACTTACTCTGAACTTCCTTTAACTTGTTTGCTTGATTTACTACCTTAAAGTAAAAGTTTAACTAATACTAATATATAATTTTTATTATTCCCTTTGCCACTTCCCCAACATCTTCATATAAATACTTATTTCAGATGCATTAAAATGTAACCTCATTTCTCAACAACAATTTTTCTCATGTGTATCAGAGCACAAACTCTTTAGTAATTCAAGAATGATGTATTTTATACTTGCTGAATATAACTTTAATTTTCCATGGTGATCAATAAAAACAATATAAATTCCTTTAGGAAATGTGTCCCTGGAAGAGGATAGACACACAAGTGAAACATGAACCTGACGAGAAATGAGAATCCAATAAACATTTGCACTTCACTTGAGAGCACTTTGCAGCTTGTTGCCACATTTCTCTAAATTAGGATTTGATACAGTGAGGCTTTATGAGGGATTTTCTCTTGTAAGAGCATTATTAAAGTTATTCACACTAAGTCTGAAGTCTTTGATTATTGAGAATCATCATCTCTCTGTCGAGGCAAGTATTAACTAATTGGTAACGGGGGAGTAGAAAGTGTGGAAAAATACACACGGTATCAGTGGTAATTTATTTTTTGAAAGCTGCTGTTGACAGTTTGGCATTACATTCAGTTAACACTTCTAGGGACTTTAAAAATTTTTCTCCCTGTCAGGAGGACACAGTTTCTATGCTTTCACAAGACTTATGAACAGACATTCATTTTTTATTTTCTTTCCATGAGTTTGAATTGAAAATGCAAACCACCTTGGCTGTCTTTGCCAGATGCTATATCTACATTTTAACAGCTGCAATATCCTCTAGATACAAATTTACCATTTTCACCCTTCAAAATGACAATTATTCTCAGTATTTCCTATTTCCCTTTCGTTAAAAAAGAAGATCCCAGAGCATAACTGAATATCTGTCCTAAATAAATTCTGGAAAGGGGAAAAGCTTAAGCAGTTGACAGAAAGCACCATCAACAAAGGCTATAATTCTTGTAGCAGAAAATAGTCTACCTCCTCAACATATAACACATTTTATCATAATTTCAATAGATCCTCTGTAGGATGGTGGTGACTTTACTGAAAATATAATTTTTGTAGCTGGATTTTGAGTTGAGGTTTTAAAATCAGCTAGGACTAGGCCCTACTGGGATATTTTAGGGGTTGTTGAAAGGGGACTAATACTCTTTCCTGCCTGTTCCCAAGACCATAACTTCCCCTACCAACTGGATCTCTGACACTTGAAATGACTTACGAACAGCAGTGTATTTTTTTTTCATAATTAGAAAGAAAGTTGGAATTGGAAAATATTCACTGGTCAGGTTTTATATTAAAAATGATTCTGATTGTTTATTTTAAACAATAACATTTAGGAAATGCAGGAGACACCTGAGAACATAAAAGGAAGGCAGCACTACAGAAGTATAAAGAGAGAGAACAGAGAGGAGAAACAAGGTGGAGCTGAAATAAGTAATCTAATATAGGTTGTCAAAGAAAAGCTGGCCATATTTTGTTACTGTAGGCTAAGCCATGCTGCTTGCCTCATCTGCTCTAGCAAGATACCATGCTTCATTGCAAATGTCAGTTTAGATCAACTTGGTATACAGACAGGTATAATTGTAAAAGATATATATGTATATAACTTGTCCTTTAAATTTTAACAGAAAAGATTAGTTTAAAATTACAAATATACTCTACTAAATGTTAAACAAACATTATATCTCTGTACACAAATTATAATTAAAATGCAAATCTACTTGAGGTATAGAAATGATGTCAGATTGAATTTATCCTCATGCAATAATTGTGGGAGATAATCAGTATGGTCGATTGCATTATGTACTCCAATATAGACATGTTCTTAATCGTAATCTATGTCTCTGTGGATGTGAACCGTCAAGGTATGACCCAACTGAGTGAGAGTGGGCCTTAATCCGTGTTACTGGCGACCTTATAAAGAGAACCTGAAATCGCAGAAGCCAGAAGTCAGCAGTAAGCAGAATCTTGAAGAGCCAACAAAAGGAGAGAGCAATCACCACATGACAAGGAAGGCAGATTCAAGCTAAGGAACCCAAGGATCATGGCAAGCCAGAACCAGAAAGCTATGGATTTGGGGGAGAAAGCATGCCTTGCCAAAATCTTGATTTTGGATTTCTTCTAACCACAAAACTGTAAGTCTCATTGTTTAAGCCAACTCATTGTGTGATATTTATCATAGCAGATTGGCACACTAAGATAATCAGAAAGGAATAATGTGTGTTTCTCTCCTAATCCATCCTCTGCACGCTTCTGTGACATCAATGTTTTTATTTTCAAGAGACCAGGCCACAACAATTTCTCGCATCAGAACTTAAAAATCAAGTAACCATCAAGAATCCTTTAAGAGTAGAGAACCGGGTAATCTAGTCTACACTGGAGCTGAGCTCCTGAAGGGCTGTGCCCTAGGAATAAGGGAGTGGGCAAGAAGAAAAGCAGCTGTCTCAGGAGTTGTAATTTGCCTTCACGCCATCTTAGTGGTCCAGAAGACCTCTATTCTTGAAATTCAGCAAGGGTTCCAGATTATGAGCATATGCAGGCATACGGCAAAAGCAAACAAAAGTTTTCTCTTGAGGACAAGAATATTATCCTAACACTGGTGTCATTTTTATCTATTTTCCTTAAATGCAATGTCTAGTATACAAACAAAGATAATCAGGAACAGGTGGAGACAGGACAAAATGACCAAGAACCAAACAAAAAACAAACAACACCAGAAATCCTAGGTATTGGAATTTTCAGACACAGACTGTAGAACAATTATATTTTCTATTTCAAGGAATTAAAACAAAACTTGAAAAGTTCAGCAGTTAAGTGAAGCTCTAAAATTAACATAGAAGATTTGTAGAAAAATAATAAAACATACATTTTATAAAAAAGAAAATAACAAATTAAGAACTCCGTGGATTTGTGTAATTGCAGATTAAACGCAGGTGAAGAGAAAATTAGTAAATTTGAAGAAAAGTCTGAAGGAACTACACAAAGTGACAGGAAGAGAGATAAAGCTGAAAAGGAAAGAGGTTAACACAGGGGTTCTTCACCTTTTTTGTTCCACAGACTACTTTGCCAGTCAGGTGAAAACCATGGACCCCTTACTAAGTCCACACTATACTGTGTATTATTTAATAAATATATCACATCTGCACCAACACGTCCCCACAAGAATAATGTTTTTTTTTATTTCAATTCAAGCTCACAGACACCTTGTTAAGAATCCCTGGGTTAGAGAATAACTAACATATGTTTAATTGGATTCTGAGTAAATGGAGAGCAAAAATAAGGCAGAAAGAATATTTGAAGTCTTAGAATTTTGTGTATTAAAAGACACCAATTCTCAGATGCAAGAATCCCAATGCAGGATTACAAAAATAAATGCACAGCTTGAAAAACTTCAGAAGAACAAATACTAAGAAAAGGTTTTTAAAATAGCCCAATAAAAGATTGTCTTCAAAGAATTGAGAATCAGAAACTATTATCGCAACACAACAATGGGAGTCAAAAAACATGACATATTCATCTATTATTTGATAACATATTCATCCAAACTCTTAGAGTGGATCAAATAAAATTTTATTTGTTGTTCACAGCTCTATTTAAAGAGGGTTGTATGGATCTCCTCCATTTTGTATTCATGCCACCTGGGACAGGTGGCTAGTGAAGAAAGGACAGAAAGGTTATGCAAGCTGGTATTAAGAACTATGTCAGGAAGAGCCTTACTTTACTTCCACTTACATCACTCTAACAGAAGTCAGGAATATGGTCCATACCTAATTACAAGGGAGCCTGAGAGATGTGGAATAACATATGGATATTTGGTGATCCCTAGCCATCTCTCTACTTGACAGAAAATACCCTTTAATCAATTCCCATATAGAGAGTACAATTAACCCCTCCCCCCTTAGAGGGACATAACACAAATTCCCTCTCAGACATTGAATCCTGCACAAAGTGCAGGATCTATAGGCAATGTACAGTCCTAGCTTCAGAAAATGAAAAAAAATATTGAATAGAAACTTTTCAGTAGCATTGCTATAATCCTACAGATAATGCATTAAAACATTTTTTCCATCATGGCTGTCAGGGGTGGGGACATGATGATAATTTGCTATGTTCTTACCTGTTTTTCCCTATAGCTTCTACTTCTGCCTTCTGTAAATTTCTTTTCATCTCTTATGTTTTTATTCAGCATCTGATGTGGACATTTGGGAAAATATTCTTCAGTGGGGGAAGGGAGGGAAAACAGCTTTCTTGGCCTATCTCCTGACTATGGAAGGATGGGTTCTTACAAGTTGTATAAACTTAAAAGTGTGAGAGGCTTTTGAATGTATGAGCTTGTCATTTCTTTGGCAATATAATTCCCTCAAATATACAGTGGATTTTTATTTTTATTATATTATCCAGATTCCAGTAATATCAACAATTCTTCTCAATAATATTTATATAACATGATTGTTTCTCTGTTCTCTCTTCCCTTTCTAATGTAGGCTACCCTAAATTAATTGATGTTAATATTCTGATTTTTGCTATGAGTTATTTTATTCTATGAGTTAGTTTTAGGGATACAACATTCTAATTATGTTCTAATATTTTTCCGGAGTCACATTATTCAATTGAGTAGTTTTACTGAAACTTTGTCTAAAGCATTTTTTTTTTTTTGGTACTGGGAGCTGGGAGTTGAACCCAAGACTTCATATGTGGGAAGCCAGCACTCAACCACTGAGCCACATCAGCTCCCCTGAGTTGATTTTATTGTTTGTTTTGCTTGTTGTTTGTTTTTGTTTCTTCAGGAGGCACCAGAAACCAAACCTGGGACCTCCCATGTGGGAGGCGGGCACTCAAGTGCTTGAGCCACATCCACTCCCCCAAAGCCTTTTTAAATAATATTACTTTTGTTCTGTAATTTTGAACACTTCAAGGGCTCTATCACCTGGGCTTTCTCTATTTCCACTCATTTTTTCCTTGTAATCCAGGCAAGAATATCCTAAATTCAAGACTTTCTTTTAATATCTCAAAAGAGGCAGTCAAAAAAATTAACATGCAATGCTAACATTAATTCTATATTGTCTTCCCCTAGAATTTAGGCTGAGTAGGCACATGGTCTTCCATTCACATTTAATGCAAGGACAATTTAGCTGAACATTTTGCCACGACGTAAGATGGATCACTCCATAATCTTTCAGACTACCAGGCGGTATAGTCTTTTGTCTACATAGAGGATACATGATGCATCTTTTCCCTTGACTATCTGTGATAAGCATCTTCTCTCTTGTTTGTCCAAGATCTCAAAGTAAACCTGAATCTGAGTTTCTCAGATTCCCACAACTCAGTAACTTCACTTCAATAGGAAAACATATGGGAAATGGATTTCCAGTGAGATTCTCTGTACACATGGAATTCCATTATCAAAACACATGAAATGAAGGAACAAATGAGTCTTCTGAGTTATTTTACACTTTAAGCAAAGTTTACCTGGCCAGAAAGAGATATGTAGAATGTAAGAGGACACTCTCCCACTTCTTCCACAAGTAAAAAAGTTGTTTCCACAGTTCTCAATGTAAAAATTCAGTCTCACCTCTAGGTACATAATGAGTAATCAATAAATTCTAGCTGATTTTTAAAAATAAAGACATGCTGCTTATTTAAAGCATATATATAAATATAAGCCATCTGTATAGTTTTATTGTTCTCTCCAGTTAGAGAACAATCGGGGATTGCCAAAGACATGGTTACTTAAATACAGACATTGAAGGCCACTGCATATAAATATTTGATTGTTTTTGCATGTAAACTAATTAATACATATTAATTTATGCCTAATAATAAATTAGAACCACCATCAAGACACTTCACTGACTTGAAAAATCAAGAAAAGAATCTGTAAATTTCATTTTTAAGGACTAACTTTTATTTCAAATATGTTTTCATGGATAGTTATGCATTTAAAATGTGAACCCTTTTCAGGTAAATGATACCCAAAATAAATTTCACTGGGACCCACTTAAACACTCATTTAGAAATCTATTCAAGGTTACTGATATCTTGAACAACACCTCCAATATCTGAGCATCCAAAATTATGTTATCAAAAGCATAAATAAATATATCCTCCTTTAACTCCAAAAGAGATGCACATGCACACAGATGCCATTCTCTCTCTCTCTCTCTCTCTTTCTCTCTCTCCCTCTCTCTCCATATTCATCCTATTTATATTAAGGACTCCAGGAAAAGGTTTAAGACCCACCCTGGTCCATGCCCTAACTAAAGAAACCTCCTAATCAAACGTACCCACCTCCAAGAGGTTTATGCCCTCAGAAATGGATTAAGAACCTGATTTTTATGGGGTCCATATAGCTTCAAACCATCATAATCATAGACAAAGTCAAAGAAGAGAAATATTAAAAATAATTTAGTCCAAATCTTTCCTATTCAGAAAGAAAAGTGGAGATGAGATAACTGACATTCACAAAACCTCATAATTAAGGGCAGAATTGAGACAAGTCTGGCTCTGGACAGCACTCCAACCACTACTTACTTAGGGGTTTGCACGTGAGATAATTATAGGGACCCCTTCTCCTAACTCTACTCAAAAAACTACCAGGCTATGATACAGGAAAAGATGTTATGAAAAATGTAATTATAATACTGCTCAAAAATAAGCTGATAATAATCACCACCACTAGTTGACCAACGAAATGCCAGGTAATATCAATGTATGATGTACTGAATTCCTAAAAGCATGGCTCAGTTATCCATCCTGTCTATGAAAAAATTCCCAAGTTGATATTACTGACCCTTCAAGCGTCATTGTTCTAAGATATTCCATCAGTAAAGAAAATATCAATTTACATGATTCAATGAGTGAAACCTCTGTCAACAAAAGAGTTATTATTATGAATGCAGCACGCTTCACTGACTCATTTGGACCTCTAGTTCTGCTTGATATTGACTCCATTAAGCTGAAAACTAAATATAATCGGCCACAGCTTTAACATAAAAGATAAGGATGAGCATTCTACTAGCTCTGCTCTATATGAGCAATTTTATGATCCATGTTATTTTGTTATTTTAAAGCACTTTTTTTGGACATTGGTGTTTATAAGGATAAGTGTAATTTATAAAGAACTGGAAATGGATAAATACAAAATTTTACAAACATCAAAAAATACTTTATTTTAATAAAAGTCTAAATATAAAAATTTAAGACAAAGGATTATCGATAAATGATCACAATTTTTTTTTTTTGCTAAAAGGGAATTCACTATACATAGCTAAATGAAAATTTGCCTTAAAATATAGGTATGGAACAGATGCAGAAAATAAGTCAGAAACTGTAATGTGAGATGTTAAAGTCAAGTCAATGGGAGTGGTTTGGTACATAGTTGTAACACATGTGTTTGTTATTACAAAAAAAAGGAATGGATTAAATTATTTGACTGAATTTGAGAAGATCTATGAAGGGAACAGAGGGGCCAATAAAAGTGATAATATTTATTGAGCTTAACTACACGCGAGGCTTTGTACTTAACTGCTTTAAGAGGCTGGCCCCATTTAATTTTCAGCCTAGCCATTTGGGGGAGGTATCCTTATGCCCACTTTATTGTTATGGAAAATGGATTTTCCCAAGGTAAAGTCAATAAGACAAAGAGCTGGAACTTTAGTCCAGGACTATCTGACTCCAAAATTCATGCCCTAGACCATTATTTCCAGAGAAGTAGTGGGGAGAAGGAGAAAGATCCTAGGCACCTCTGTGGGAGGAACCCTAGCCCTAGGACAGACTTTAAAGAACAATTCAGGGATGTGCAGCTTTTTAGTTGTGGGCACAGAGACTGATTTAGTCAATTATTTCATCATTCACTGAATATTTAATGAGCACCTATTATGTGCCAGTTAGTATATTAGGTACTGGAAACAACAGTGAGAAAAACAGGAAAATTCCTTATCAGCTTACAGCTTACATTCTATTAGGGGTGACAGGTGCCAGACAAATAAACAAGTAAATGCATATTAAAATATATATTATAATGTTATAAATGTCATGAAAAAAGAATAAATCTAAGTAAGATTATAGACTAGCGCTATCTTAGAGAAAGTGGTCAGGAAAGACATCTCTGAGGAGACAACATTCGAGCAAAGCATGAATGAAGCAAGGGAGAATGTGAAGCATGGCAATATCAAAAGAAAGAGGATTCTCGGCAGGGAAACAATTAACAAAGCGCAGAGGTAGAAGCGTGTTAGGGACAGCCCAAAGGCCAGTGTGACAGGAATGGAATGAGCAGGAGAAACAGCAGTTCGAAATGAGATCAGATTGGGAATGAGAGGCAGATCATAAATGACACTGAGTCTACGAAAAGGGCTTTGGGATTTGCTCTGCATGGCGTGACTGGCCATTGGAGGGGTGAGAATTGGGAGTTGCCTGGTCTGAGTTATACTTTAAAAGGGCAACTCTGACAGCCGAGTGAAGATTAAACAATAAATGGCCATGACTATCAATGGCAAACCTTTTAAGGGGATACTGCAATAAGCAAGAAATGAAGGTGTGTTAGACAACACAATAAATGTGATGGTGGTAAGATGTAGTCAGTTTTAAAATATTTTTGGTTATGGATTCAACTGCATTTGCTAATGGATTGCGTATGGGGTGTGATGACCAAAAAAAAAAGAATCAAGAAAAATTCCATGTTTTGGCCTAAATATTTCTCTTTTGAAAAAGAACACTGGAGGAAAAAAAGGTTGAAGTGAGGGGAATGCTACTTTGGGGTGAGGAATATGGTACGTGTTAAGTTGAAGACACCAATTAGCTTTCCAAGTGGAAATAGTAAGTAAAAAGTTGGATAAAGTTTGGAGTTCTGGAAGAAGTTAGGGCTGGAGATTTACCATTGTACTATTCAGTGAATAGATGTTATTTAAGCAATTAAACTAGATTTCTCTAAAAAGCCACAGTGCTGGTAGAGAAGTGCTTTGAAAATCAAGACTTGTGGCCCTACAACAATTAGATTTTGGGAAGATATGGAGGATCCGGTTAAAGAGGCTAAGAAAGAGTGACAAATGAAGCAAAACGTAGGGTGGTGTTCTGGGCAGCAACTGAAGAAAGTGTTTCAAGGGAGAGACTGACAGTGTCAAGTGCTGCTAAGGGAAAAAGTAAAACGTGGACTGATAATTTGCCATTGGCTTTGTAGCATGGAATAACTGGTGGCCACCAGAGGGACAGAATTACGAACTTTCATAGTCCCACTGGACACTATGAAGTAGAGAAACATAGAAAATACTAACCTGAATTGCATCAGAGAAAGGGGAGTCTAGTAACAAGGTGCTTTCTGCCAATAACAGCATCACCCCAGTCTTACTCTCAAGAGGGCCCATTGCCCCAAGCTGGAACATGAGAACAAACTGCAAGTCTGCTGTTGGCAAGGGCAGTATAGTATTTGTGATCAAATGCTGGGGTGTAGTGAGGAGCTGCGTTCAACTTAATTGTGTTATCCTCACACGTTGCTTAACTTTCCTAAGTCTCGTTTTCTTCAATAACAAAAATAAAGAAGAAAAATACATAGTTCCCACCATATAAGCTTGCTTCAAGAGCTCAATAAATAATAGTTTGGGTTTGTATTATTATTGTGGTAACTAACGCAAGAGAAGAGACTCAATCAAAGAATGCCATGCCCCCATATGCCATTCCATTATCCAAACTGAAGCCAGAGTAATTTTCCAAAATTCCCATCTATTCTGTTTAAAATAATGCAATAAAGTCCCATTGCACTTAACATACAGACGAAAATCCTTACCACGGCCTTTTCAGCCCTCCATGTTCTGGACCCTTCTGAGCACCCAGTTGCATGAAAGCCATACTCCCTCGAATCTGAAAAGCTCATTCTTCTGGGACTTTTGTCATATTCTATCTAGTTCAACTATTTGCTGTTCATGGAAGACTATTCTGATAACTGTGCCAAATCCCCCATTGTACCATGCACTTCCCTTTTGTAGCTCTTACCAGAGTTGTGATTAAAATTAATTTGAGTTACTAATAAGTATTTGCCTCTTACATTAGCCTACAAATGCTAAAGGGCAGAAACCAAGTCTGGTTTGTTTACTGGTATAACTTATGACACCAATGTGATAGGCTCACGGAGGCTCTACAGAAGTGGATGGTCATGAGACACTGTCCCTGTCAGGGTATAGATGGCATCTGGGAGATCTGGAATCATCTAATTATGTTATAAGGGATTCAATGTAATTTATTTTTAGCTTGTTGTTGTTGTTGCTTATTATCTAAACTAATTCACTGCCCTCTTGAATTTCTTCCCCAATTGTGGTAGAAAATAAATGGCTTTTAGAAAAGGTGAAATTGGTAAATATTGTACTCAGAAAGCAAAAGCCAAAATTGAAAGAATTTTACTAAAGGGAGAAGATGAAAGGAGGGTTATAATCGACATCAACATTTTATATGGCTCCCACAAGTTCTATAATAAGATTTTGAGTTACATTATCTTGTCAGTAAAAATGACCAATTTTATTTTATTAATTATTAATATTTATTAATATAAATTTTTTAAGAAATAGAATATCTCTCAGAAATGCCAAAATGAACAAACAAAAATTCAGATGACACATAATACTGTATCCTAAACTAACATTATTTGGATAAAGATTTATCTCATTTGTAGATAAAATTTTGTTACCTGGGGATGAAATATTTTGTTGTGAATGAAGATATGATTAATAGTAAAAATATTTGAAGTCTATAATAAATACAAATTTTGTAAAAGAAAATTTCAGCACATCATAAAGTGCACAGGAGGTTCAAAATGAATATATATTAAAAGGATAAGCATTTATAGAATATATTTCAAGAAAGAAGGTTAGAGAATTGAGAAAACATTTGGTTTATGGTGAGTTATAAAAAAATCGCCATTTAAATATGCTGTCATGTGGTCCAACAAAAGTCAAACATCTAAGGATATATTATAAAAAGAAATCATTAAATGTTTTTACTTCACCATTTAGAAATAAGGTTTATATTATTGATTCGGTTTCTAGTCCATTAAAATTTAAATGCCAAAGGATTTTTATTGACTTTTTTTTTCATTCAAGAACACTCTTTTGCAATGTCATTCTCTGAAAATATACATGTATTTTATTTAAAAATAAAATTTTGCAGGATCTTATGTGTTTAATAAATCTTGTTAAGATATCAAACTTATTTAAATGTTCCTTAGTAAGAGAAAAGCTTAGGAATCACAGGTGTGGGTATGGCTTTGCAGGAGCCCCTGTGAACATATTCATGATATGGTCTCTGTGATTAAGAAAAGTTATCATCTGCGACAACTCTAAGAACTTGAGCCTGCAGGATTATTTTGCCAGGCATGTAATTCACTTTTCAATGATTAAGTAAAACAAATTTCAGCTGTATGATCATTTTAAAAGTGTGTGTGTACGTATATGCATGTGTGTCTAATAAAAAAGAAATAATACTGACTTATAAATACATTTCCTGAGGATTGGGCAGTAGCGGGTCAAACCTGGGGGTGTGGAGAGCACATAAACTGGAAAATTTGAAGTTAATTGCACCTTAATTGTAACTTAAAATGATCCTATGTTACATTCCTTGATATTCCTGAAATGAAAAGGATATGGAAAGAAACCAAATCATGTGCAAGCCAATGAATTGCCTTTTCCTCTTGTCAGAGCTAACCCTGGAATTTGAGAAAAGGATCAGGGATATTAATAAGTAAATTCCTGCTTTAAATATGCAAAAAGTACCTTAATATCCTGAAAAAGCTCATTCAACTGGCTGTACTCACTGGGAACACAGAACGTTTTAAGCACTATGAGACTCTAATATAACATTATATCTACTGAAAGTTATGAAAATAAGCTTTAATGGTTTGCCTCAATGAGCAGTATCACAGCTCCATTTTTAAATAAGAATAATTGTTAACACCCGTTGTAAATGGTATGCTGGCAATCTAAACTTGAAAAACGGAAATTGTTAAAATTTCAAATTGTTCTCTTCTTTATAACAAGAACCTGGCTATTTTAAATATGCTTCTGAAATAATTGAGGATTCTGGCCTTGCAATCCAATAATGTCCAGATAACACTGTTAATGTATTTAAATGTATAAAAATGTATCTCATGGCTTTCTATAGACCATCTTTTTATTTCATGAATGTAAATGGCCTCATTAACCAAGATTGCCAAGGGCATAAAGCATCAACCAGGTCTAAAAGTGCATTTTAAATACTTTAATAATTCTTGGGTGCATTTTGAGAATTTTAATGTTTTCTTTTTAACTGTCATTCATGAAATTAACAAAAGAAAATCATAGCATAAAAGAAGTGAGGTAAAACTCAGAAATTCATGCGATTATAAATGTGGTTCCTCTTTCTTCTAACTAGAGACACACTATTTAAAATTTCTGAAAATATTTTAGAGGGGAATGAAAAGATGAGTTTTGAAGTAACATCTCAAAGGGAACTCTTAAATAAAAGAGAAAATTCAAAAAAGCCTAAGGGAAATAGGAAAGTTAAAATGACAGACTCTTACTACCCACTCCCCATCTGTCATAATCTTTTGTCATAACTCCTAATAAATAGCTATGTTTCTAATTGAGATTCTAATGAATGCTAAGAGAACCCAAGTTCAGGCTTGGAATTTAAGGGGAAAAACATAAATCAAGAATTTTAAAGAATTCTCAAACTATGTAATCAGTCAGTGATTAATTTATAAATTAGATTATTAGTTTCTCCATTATCAGGAACTCACTTTTAAAATGTAGAAAGGAGGGATATTCAAACGTTGGGATGAGATTACCTGGTCAAACACACTTTGTGTTAAATTCACAGATGATTTACCTCATCTCCTTACCTTACCTAAAACTCATTTTAATGAGTATGGGGACCAAGCAACTGGCAGTTTTAACAAGCTGAGCCCACTGGCCTGCCTTTTACCTTAACACTCAGCTCTGTCATCGTCCATGCTTTGCCTATGGCTAAAATTCCATTATCAAATTAAAAGCTAAAAAAGTAACTTCTCTTTTAGTCACAATCTACATAATCCCCAGGCCAATTATATTCTTTATAGTAATAACAAGCTTCTCTCTGGGTTGTAGGAAGTCATGACCTCCCTGGGGTCTAACTCTCTGAAATAGCTAGGAGTTTTTTTTTATGAGAATATTGAGTAACCCTTGGCAACATAGCTAACTGTGCTTAATTATGAAGGTAATGCTTTATGCAGATCTCCTCTTCCAACACAGCATATTAATGCCTGGGTGCCTAATATTTACTGAGTCCAATAGCCAGTCAGAGAGTAAGCCTGGAGATCCCAAGGCAGTTTTGCGAGACCCAAAAAACTCACGTCCTTACTTCTCAGCACAACACCCCAAAACGTGGCAGGACCTCCAGCCTTGAGTTCCTACTCACTGGTCACTTACGCAGCTGATGGTTTGGGGTCTTTTTGACTATTTATTTCCCAAACCTGAAAATAAGTTATTATTTTTCTTCTGCCTTCTTTCTAAGTTGCAGTACCCATTTTCCCTTTATTCGATATTAATGATACATGTAATAGTTCTACTTTATAAATGAAATCTGTTTATTTGTGGGGGATAATAAATGCTGACTTTGTTGAAGGCACTTATGAGCATAAGACCAAAGGGAAAAAAAGTCAGAGTAGAATAATGTGGGGCCTTTTTAGTTCCCCCAAAATTGTTCCATGAGGCAAGAGTGGTCAATTGTTAAAGGGCAATTTTGAGTGCTATTCCACATTTGAATTTCTGACTCTATAGTTGTGCCATCTCTACATGGCTTTCCATAAGCTTGCTTTGTTGAGGTTTTCGTTTTGTTTTCTGTTGTTTTAATTCCTTTTTGGAGGACAGGTGTCCCCTAAGCATGTGTTTTTGGAAGGAGCCATCCATCCCTTTCCTTCAGTCCATCAACCCAATAGGGGCAGATTAAGTAGGGGGTCAGTGACAGGCTCTGTAGACAAATCACATTGGGATTGAATTCAGGTTCTAACAATTACTAACCATTAAAGAGAACTGGGCAAGTTGACTAGTCCCTGTATCAGCTTCCTCATCTATCAAAAGAGATTAATACGGAACCTATCTCATGGTGTAGCTAATTACCTTATTACAAATGTATAACCTACAAAATGTTAACTTGTAAATATTTTGAGAGATTTTGCCATATACTATTCTAGACTTTATGATTATAAAAGTGAACAAAACACTGTGCCATTCCTCATAAAGTTTGCAGCTTCATTGGAACTCAGACAAGTCTGTTTTAAGTACCAATGTAGAGAGAGCTAAGCACTACACAGGGGGTAAGTGAAGGGCACCTTGGAAGCCTTTCGGTGGGGCAGACAGCTAGATCTTTATTCTTACTGTGCATTGTGGGGAGGAGTGGTGAAGATGGTGAAGAAGGCAAGAGGAAGTAGGGAATAGAGCTTTCTGGGAGGATTTTTGAGAATATATTACTTTGTTTATGTTAGTGATGATTTTCAGTCATTGGTTTTTCACTTGTGAAGCAGAATCTGACTTAAAATAGAGTAGAATTCCCTAGATAGAACTAACCCTAGAACATTTCTACCAAGAAGAGACCTAAATAGATGTGTTAAATAGCTACAGAAAATTGTCAAATTTAAATTATTGTACATTTTCATGTCCATATATTATTTGAAAAGCACTAAGTCAACTTCTTCACAAAAACACAACTGTCATGAATGGACTGATGGTATTTTAAGATAGACCTCAAATGCTGACTATAAAACTTTGAAGAATAAATTGTAGTGTGCCATGCTTTCAAGAGCTCTTTTCCTTCTTTGCCAAACTCTTACTTTCTCCAAGAAAAACTCATGGATCAGGGGAACGGATGTAGCTCAAGTGGTTGAGTGCCTCCTTCCCATGTATGAAGTCCTGGGTTCGATTCCTGGTACCTCTTAAAAACAAACAAAAAAGCTAACTCTCATTGGGGAGTGGATATAGCTCAAGTGGTTGTGTGCCTGCTTCCCGTGTACAAGTTCCTGGATTCAATCCGCAGTACCTCCTAAAAAAAAAATTAAAATTAAAAAAAAAATTTTTTTAATCATGAATCATCTCCTCTAGAAAGCCTCTTCTGAATTCCCTCACACCCACACCTTCCTCCACCCAACGGAGTCTGATTTAGACGCCTGTACATTATGACACTGCACTAGAGTTTTGTGGGCTTATTAATCTATGTTTCCTGGTAGAGTTTATCCCATTGAAGTAATACAGACTAATTAATTTTTGCATTCCCAGTTCCTAGCACAATACTTGGCACATGGTAACTTAACAAATTAATGAAAGGATCAAACTAATTAAATCCCATCTTAATGAAGTACATTTCACAAAGATCATAGAGATATGGTATGGTAGACAAAATAATGATCCCTCCCCCAAAAAAGATGTCCACATCCTAATCCCCAGAACCTGTGAATATGTTACCTCACATGGCAAAAGGTACTCTGCAGATGTGATTAAGGGTACAGAGCCTGAGATGGGGAGATTAGTCCAGGTTATCAGGGTGGGGCCTAGATGTGAGAAAGGGGACTTGAAAGTAGAAGGAGGTGGCAGAAGGGGAGAGTCAGAGGAGATATGACTAATGAAGAGCGGTCAGAAGCATGAAATGTTGCTGGCTTTGATGATGGAGGAAGGTGGCCTCTAAGCTGGGAAAGCAAAGAAATGGAGTCTCCCCAAGACCCTACAGAAAGGAACACAGCCCTGCTGGCAGATTGACCTTGGCCAGTGCCAGGCTTCTAACCTTCAGAACTGGAAGAGGATAAATCTTATTACTATTTTAAACCATAAGCTTGAAGTACTTTGCAGCAACAGGAAACTGGTATTTCGTCTACTCTGATGGTACCACAAGTACACAAGCATAAGGTCCCACTCTCTTTTAATTATCAATATCCACAAAAAACACAAGCATTTTAAAAATAATATACAATGTCACTTACAAATCCTCATCTCTACAATTTATTTTATTAAGTATATGACATTTGTCAAATGAAGAGTCAAAACACAAATCTTTTGCAAAATTTAATATTTATGCCAATAAATAAAATTTTGAACACTTTTTCATAGAAAATGGCACAAATACTTACAAGGCATAAAATAAATCCAATTAACAATGCCCACTGTATATAAGATGGCTTGGAAACATGCCCAACAATGGTCTGCTGTCTTTGAAAATGGTATATGATTAGTTATAAAAACTAAACTAGCATTAAATGAGTCAGACAATAAATTATGCTTACTTAAAAACAAAGTCTGTTGTTCTAATCAATTTTATTAACTGCTACATATCATTGCTATTATATGGTAAATATTAAGTTTAAGAGTATACTAATTCAACATGTAGCATATTTGTGTGTTTATGAGCATGTTCACACTTACATATAATCTCAATATTTGCTTATTGATTAAAGAATTATTTATTAAGTATACACATCCATTTCTCATGTGCAACATGGCTTCTATAAATAATAAATTATTCATGACACATCTAAAACAGTCTACAGTGTAGAAATGCAACAATATACAGAACTTGCCCTCAAATCAATGTTTTGCAACATAAGTAGATACCCTTATGCTAAAATGTATCTGAATGCAAAATGAATAGTTGAGATTATCTCTATTTCCTGCAGTATATATTAGAAAATCAAATTATATGAATAAATACCTCTGTAAAATAAAAATCCACAATTCAGGATATTTTCAATTAATGACATTTCTTTTAAAGGCCATTGCTGGTAGATTCAAAGAAAATTCCACAGGATGGGAAACAGACCCTGAATTATTATTAAGATGTTATATATTGCTTCTAGAAAATAGAGCTTTCAGAATTAGTTGTTTGCACTTATGTCTCATTGTTATAAAGTCCTTTAGGGACAGAATGATTCTATAAGAAGACTTTATTTATTAATATAATATTTTTCAAGATCATAAGACACAAATACAACAAAAGGAAATAGGCCCAGAAAAGATTAAAATGATATACAATTCCCACATCAACATAACCAAAGAATATTCTGTACAGTTAAGAAACAAGTTAGTTCAGGTTGGCCAAGATGCCTGTGAAAGATGCTCCAGGGTTACATTCCCCAACAGAATCTTTGAACAACTAGTAAAAACTGTCATAGCCATTTCCACAAAACTCCAGAACAGAGTTAAAGGGTTGCAGTAACAGGCATGGGCCAAGTCAAGAAAATGCACCTTGAAAACATTAGGAGATTGTGATTTGCTTGGTATTCCCTCCCCAGCCCCCACTCGGGCAGTGTGGAGCCGCCTGTGCTGCCGTTGCCGGCCCCCAGCCTCATCCACAGGGAGCAGAGTGGACCCTATGCATATACTGGGTGTCTGGGTGTCCCTACAAATCTATCTGATGGCAGCTTGAAAGACAGAAACGGTAAACTTGCCAAAAGATGAAAGCAACCCAAGTGTCCATCAACAGATGAATGGATTTTTTAAAAACGTGGTATATGCATAAATGGTAATATTATGGAGCCCATAAAAGGAAGGACGTTCTGATACATGCAACAACACTGATGAGCCTTGAGACATCATGTTGAATGAAATAAGCCAGACACAAAAGGTCAAATGTTGCATAATCTCAATGATACGAAATAATTAGATAAAGCAAATTCATAGAGTCTGAAACAAAAATACAGGTTACCAGGGATAGGTAATAGGGACTTAATGCTTAATCAGTGCAGAATTTCTGTTTGGGGTGATGGAAAAGTTTTGGTACTGGATGGTGGCGATGGTAGCCTAACATTGTGAATGTAATCAACACCACAGAACTATTTATTTGAATATGGCTAAAAGGAGAAAATTTAGGTTGTATCTATGTTACTAGAATAAAAAGTTTTAAAAAAACAAAATATAGTACTGGGCAACACAGTGAACCCTAATGTAAACTATGGACTATTGTTATTAGTAACAATTATAATAATATTCTTTCATCAATTGTTAACAAAAGTACCACACTAATGCCACGTTTAATAGTAGCAAAAACTGTGTGTGTGAGTGGGTGTATATGGGAGCTTTGCATTTTTGGCTTGATTATTCCATAAAGCTACATTTTCTCTAATAAGAAAAAGAAACAATATAGTTCACTGTCAAATGAAGAAAAAAGTAAAAATGTCACCCTTAATATTTGAGGACTCAAAGTAAACAGTGACTTATGCCATGGGAGAAAGAATGCACAAATAGAGCTGCCACATTTTGCTAAAGATGTATTTATTTATTAACACTGTATTTCTCTGGCATGAAAACTAGAAATTAGGTACACTGAGAATATACACCTTTTGTAAAACAATTATAACTTATATAATCTCAGGGGATACAGAAAAGGTAACGGGGAGGAATCACTACTTCATTTTGTTTTTGCCACTTTGGGCAGCCAGTATTTTAACAAAAGAATGGCTGTACCTCTATAATCTAAAAGTAATCAGAAATAAATAATTCTACTAAAAGTTTGCTCTAGAGCCTACTGATTATCTATTTGAGTCACTGAGGTGACTCGCCTTTAGGACATCCTTTAAGGTTCTCACTTTGAAGTGGGAAGGACTTGTAGATAAATCATGTTATACATTTGCTTGACTGCGTTAAAAATACAAGGGAAATTAGGATGATTTTAAATGATTTATTTCAATAAAATTCAAGTCCCATTTGGTTTTCTTCCTAAGCCACAAGCCTTTCCCATTTCTCCTGGTGTTAAATGCTCTGCATATCATGGATGTCCCTACCTCCCACCTCCCCTCCTTATTTTACATCTCCCTACCCTTAATCCACAAAGTTCTGGCCATACTGGTCTATTCATCATTCCTGCCACAGGAGCTCTGCTTTTTCTCTTACGCTCAGTCTGAAATGCTCTTCCCCTGATTTCCTATATGCTAATTCATGTTGCACATCCTTCCCATTATCACTTCCTTAGGAAAACCTTCAATGCTGCCTTCCCCACGCACCCACAGTTGAGGCCAGATCTCATCAGGTGCTGTCACAGGCCTTGGTTTTCTCCATGGGAGCACTTATCCCAGCTTAGAATTGGGCCTTCATCAGAGTGAATCTTTGATTGATGCCTACTTTTCACTAGACTAAACAATGTGAGAACTAGGATTGGCTTTACTCTGCTCTACATTGTTCACCCAAATCCTGGCAAAGTAACTGGCATAACTCTAGTAAGAATTAAAAACTTGTTGAATGAATGAATGGATGGATGTGTGATAAAATAGGATATTGGGTGGATATTGAGTACCGAGAATCATTTTCTTTAAGCTACCTTGAATTCTGTTTATTCACTAAATGCAATTGCCAGATATTTGCCAAATATTGTTAAATTTATTGCTTTCCAAATATTCTTCTTTTTTCTTCAACAGTTTTGCGTGGTAGACATAATCACATTCAGTGGGGAGAGTCATTAAATGACTCCACCAAGGAAAACACTAGTTTCATAACTAGGACAAGAGCCCAGGTATTCTGACTATAAAAAATTAGGTAGATCTCTTTCAGCTAGGTGTGTATTGCTAAACCAGCCTGACTCTAATAATGGCATGGGTATCCTTTCGGCATTCTAGACTAGTATCCACTCACTTTTATTTCTTTTTTGAGACATAATCAAGATCCCATCATCTTACCATCTCAGAGCTCAAACAGCATATAAAAAGCAAATGGTTAAGGTGGCATATTCCAAGGGCATTAAAAAATTTATAACTCAGAAGAATATTAACAAGCAATATAAAACCTGGAGTGTCATCAGTTCAAGGCAGAGAAATGTGATGAGTTCATGATGCCCCAAACATAGCTTCAATATTTTTATGAAAGAGTTAATAGCAGGTGACAGAGAATCAACAAGAAGAAAATTTTAATATAAAAGTTACACTTAACATATATTGAAATCTTAGGATTTGATATTTTAATAAAATTCAAATGAAGGCAATAAATAAGTTATGCATACATTGCCCTGGACAATGTCACTTAGTTGTTTTTATATGCTGTTTTTTTTTTGTTTTTTTTTTTCACTTAGTTGTTTTTATAATCAGCTTTGAGTGTTAATTGATATAAAATAAAATTCACAAATTTTATGTGCACAAATTGCCAGATTTGGACTAATATATACTGTATACATTATACCACAATCACTCTATAGAACATCTTCATCACTCCAAAATGTTTGGTCATGCTCATTGCCAGCAACCCTTCCCTTGACCCCAAGTCCCAGGCAACCACTGATCATTTTTTGTCCCTATAATTTTGCCTTTTCTAGAATTATATATGTGTCAAACCCTTAAGCAGACTTGTGTCTGATTTCTTTCACTTAACATAATGCTTTTGAGATGCATCTGTGCTATTGCGTGTATCAGTAATTGCTTTCTTTGTATTGTTGAGTTTACCATTGGTTCTTATTTTCTATCTTATAGTAAATCTTTGTCATATTTTAAGCAATTTTTAATATAAAAATTCTTTAAAATAAATGGCTTATAATTGATTTATAACAAATTACTTTGATTTCAGCTTCCAACAAATGATTCCTTATTTTCTGCCCCCACATCCCTCTCCCAACCATAGCTGAGACCTTGGGACTTATAATTCAATCCACTTCCATTATAGTGCCTAAAAGGAAAGCTCTAATTCATTTCCAATCTTGACCCACTCTCCACCTAAATGTACATGCTTTTCTTTGATGATGTCATCTACTCAAATTATTTTATGCACCTATATACTGAAGATTGTCAAAATTATATCCTCAAAGCTGACATTTACCTGAGCATTAGACTATCATCCTCTTAGTCATATCCTCTAGAATATTCCACATGTGTGTCTGTCAAGAGCTGTGAAGTACCCAAAATTTTATCCTAACAAGTTAGCCTGTGCTAGCTTCATCAATGCTGGCAGAAGACATGAGACTCCTGGGTCAGAGAATACAAACCTTATTACTCACAGCACAGTAGGCAGCGTGAGCTTCACATTTGTCTCAGTTACACTTGCCCTTCCTTCCAAGACCCATGGGGCGATATGGAGTGGCCCCGGTAGATACTGTACACACAGAAGATGTGTCACAGCTGAGGAACTCTGACTTTAGAAAACTCCATATTTTTAAAAGGTCCACAATCACACCTGCTCATCCCTTGCCCCAGATGGAGTCAGTGTATTTATTAACCTCAAGAATAAACGAAGCTGCCGTGCACTGCAGAGGGTGATACTATCTTCTGTCTGTGCTTGCTGTACAGACATCCTTGACAAGGCAATGAGGAACAAACATTAACATGAGAGCAGCGGAAACACGAGAGAAAAGAATTCTCTCTCAATAAAGTCAAATCAAAAAATCCCAAAATGTAACCTCTTCCTCAGTCTCTCAAAATTGTCTGCTCCTCCTTTTATTTCTTTTCCTCAGTTAATGCCATCATTCAACTGAAACTATGAGAATCTTACCAGAATTCATTGTTTTTTCAAGAATCAAATGCAGCTTTCTCTTTCTTTACAATTTTAATGTCTACATATTTTTTGAAACTATGCCCTCTACTGCATGCTTACTGGTCAAGTCCTAGCATTGCTATCCTGAATAGCTGCACTAATCCAGATCAGTGGTTCTCAACGTGTGATGTCCTGACCAATAGCCTCACCGTCACCAGAAATTTTTGGAGCCCACTCCAGACCTACTGCATCAAAATCTGTTTTTGAAAGGCCTCCACGTGATTCTCATGCACATCAAAGTCTGAAGACCACTGTCCTAGATCCTACACTCTCTACTTATATACATTCTCTTCTCTGGCACCAGAATGAGCTAACACATCTGGTAATATAATTGCCCATTGAAACTTTTCAACACCTTCCTGACGGGAGGATAAAGGTCAACACTCAGCTTGCAAAGTTTCCTGCAGAAGTCTCTCCTGGGATCTTCAATCTGTGGCAAACCCTCCTCTCCATCTTCACAGCACCAGGGCTTATTTATAATAAAACACTTTGGGGGGCAGGTAGAGCTTAGGATCCAAGTCAGACACACCTGGAACTGAATCTTTGCTCTACCACTTACTAATTGTGTATCCTTGTTGAAGTGACATATCCTCTTTAAACTACCTTCATCATCTCTGAAATTGGAGCAAAAAATTGCACCTGCTTCAGGACAGATATGAGTATTTGGTTCAATTTAATACATATAAACCACTTAGCACAGCGCATTCTGCCTAGTAGGGACAAACGTGTTTTTTTATTAGTTATGTATCACTGTGGTCATTATTTAAAATAACTAGGTATTACTCTTATTATTCATTATAATTATACTTGTTGTTCTAGAAGCACAACAGATTGTTACAAGTATATGCTGACCTACCTATCATTTTCTCTAGTCTGAATGATAACAGAGTCTGAGAAAGTGCAGGTTTTCAATAAAGTCTTGTGAACTAAATTCAGTTCATTTATCCTCACCAAACATATGAAAGACACTATAGAGGAAATAAGCAAAAGAGATATAAGATCTAAATGAGTAATAACAAAATCATTTCAACTCATACTGATTGGATACTTGTTGTACACTACCCTTGAGAATGGAAAGATGGATAAGACATAATTCTGGTCCTCAAGCAGCTCAAAATCTAGTGAGAGAAGACATATGTAGACAGATAAATGAAAATGATGTATTATATAAAGATAAATGCTATTGAAGTTGTACCGAAAAAAAAAAAAATCCCATAGGAACACAGTCTGGGCAAGAAGGAATTGGAAAATGTATCCAAACTCATAAAATAATATACTACATATTGAGGATGTCAAAAATACAAACTGGCAGCAAAATACCTGATTTAGTCCCATTAAAGCTTCTTTATTGACCAATAAAGTTGGTGACAACAGCTTCCTGTTGCACAGAGAAGAAATAGCTCACTTCAGGAAATATTTCTCATCCATTTGGGAATGAGGATTTGTAAGATCTTGACAAATGCCATGTTGGGAGTTTTGCCAAAAGACATTTCTAACTGAACATCACCTTAAGAAGTAGGACATGTGTGCACATCAAAATCAGGGCAAGAACACTCCCTGTTCTTCCAAAAGTAGAACTCATTTACAGAGATGATGCTGTACTTCCAAAACTGGGCCTATTTCAATATTTTACTAATCATCTCAGCTGTGACCAAGGCTGGAGGCATCATGTGTAAAATCATGACTGGGAACATGAACATATTGAATTATCCTCAAAATGAATAAAGTCAACATCCCAATGAAGCTTTTTACTTATTTTTATAATTTCAAAAATCAATTTGTCCATTAAAATGATAGGTTGGATTTTCCGAAAGTTGTAAAATTTACTTAATAGCTCGGTTTCTATCAGGCACTCTAAGAATTTAGAACTTCATCTAATTACACAACATTGTTGCTTTCATTGCCAACCAGGTTAAAAAGATGAATTTTTCTTTAACACTGGAATTCTATAAGTGTTCTTTCTTTTTATTGTAGGACTGTTTCGTCTTGCATTAATTTTCAAAGTATAATTATCACTACATATGCACCAGTATTTTTGAGCAAACCCATTTCATATAAAAAAAAAAAAGTGGTTTTCCAGAGTAATTTTTTAAAGGCTGAACATCCTTCCAAAGGTGGGAAGGATGCTATCTTGAGAGTGCCCCTAATATAAAGCAATACCTCCTAATTCATGTTACCTTTTATAACCACACTTTCTTGCAAAAAACAAAATCTGAATTGTATTTGCAAAGTGTTTGTAAAATTTCTGGAAAGATTTGGACAAGTAACAACCAGATGAGGTGCCCAGTTACATACCAGTAGTCATCACCCACAAACGTCCTCATAGATGGCTTAGGGCAGATGTATGCGACTGAGGTTTTCAGGTTCCCTTGAATCTTGTTGCTCAACTAAATATGCTCCTGCATAACACTCCTGAATGCTTCTGGCCATATATTATTCTGCTGCCTCCCTCCGATGATATGTTACTATGATAAATCATCATGGTGCACCGCTGCTCTGATGAACTGTTGCTTCAGTACACCATTGAAGCTGTCACGGGGATGATATATGAGAAAAGCATACTGATGATGCTTTAGGCAAAAGATGGTGCTGCCCGGGGAACAAAAGGTTTAGGAGAAGATTCAACATAATTACCCGATAAAAGTCAGCCCGCACACAGCACGCTAGGAGATGCATTCATGGGCATGGTAAATCACTCTCCCTTCGTGTGTGCTATTTCTGGTGCTACTGTTAAAGTCCTCCTTCCCTGAGCTATAGATTGATCCATTATAAATATTTTTTTAGTGGAAACAAAAGCTTGTATGGTGAAATTAAAATTTACCTAACTCAAATCAAATCAAATGGACAATTTTTCAATGAGTGATTTGTCAAAATAGTTAATTAGTTTTGAATTTTTTCTCGTATTATAGGAAAAGGCAATAATTCTTGTTTGTAATGGCCATGCAGGGCTTTCCCAGGCAAATATCTGTGCGTTGGCTAAAATCAGGGCTTAAATTCGGGTTTGCTCTGAACCTTAGCATTCAAAGGGACGATGAGCCACCTTTAATCATGACTGCTAAGACAGTGCGCTAAATCATTTCTTTAACTTAAAAATAACCTCGTGATCCTCATTCATCTTGTCTAAGTATCTGCATAATAAGAAAATAGAAAAAAAAAGTATCATTTTTTCAGGTTCTCAGATAACTGAAAGGTTATCTCTACATACCTGGTTCTCTATGCATAGTCGATGCTAAATAAATATTTGTTGATGTGAGGTAAACTCCATAATTATTTATTCCTTTATGATCTCAGCTCTAACCCATGATGGGAAATGTCAATCAATCCATAATGTTTTGTTCCAAGTTTTCATTGATGGGAAAATATCTTAGACCCTCACGAAATCAATTAATCACTCTTTTGCTTGTCTTTTTAATAAAATTGACAAGAACCTTAAAAGTTGAACAGAGTCTATTTTCATTTTGTCTTAGTTTCTGAGAGCTGCTGTAACAAAGCACCACAAGCATCACGTAACTAAAAAAATTGTCCCACACTTCCCAGGCTAGAAGTCCAAATTCAAGGTGTCAGCAGAGTCATGCTTCAGGGTCATGCTTCCTCTGAAACTTGTATAAGAGAATCCTTCCTGGTGTCTTCAGAGCTTCTGGTGTTTTGCCAGCAATCATTGGCATTTCTTGGCTTGCAGTTGTATCAATTCAGTCTCTCCCTCTTCTGTCACATAGCCTCTCCTCTTCTTCTTATAATGACACCTGGTATATTGCATTAGTATGACTTCATATTAATTTAATTCCATCTGCAACAAACCTATTTCCAAAGAAGATCACATTCTGAGGTTCTTAGATTAGGATTTCAACATATCTTTTGAGGGGACACAATTCAACCCATAACAATTTTCTATGAAAATTCTTCAAGAGGTAGGTTTAAGGGGAATTGCTCTCAAAAGAACATCTATGAAGTTTGCATTTTCTAGAACTGTTTGAAATGTAAGTCTCAACAGAAGCCACAAAAGTGAGTTTTGTTTTTGCTTTATGATTTTTTTTTTTAAATCTCTTAGAATGTTTTTTAATTAGCTTTCCTGGAAAGTTGACAACTTCTCAATCTTAATAAAGTTTTGATATCCTCATAAGCATTTGTTAAAGTATCTTTACCTCTTTACCTCTTCTTTTCTGCTAGATAAAACTTACCTCAGTAATCTGATATCCTGGAGGTACAGCCAAAGACCTGGTCTCCTATTGGAAAAAAACCTCTTTTGCAACCATCTGCTTTCTTCTAGATGCCAACAGATCCTTACATATGTCTATCCATCACTAAAGCTTGAGGACTAGGGCGATATGCAGATGATATAAATAAAACACCATATGACTTCATTCAATGTTGTCTATTTGACTGCTCAACATTCCATATCTATAATGAACCAATAAGGTTTAAAAGGACAGTTGCTTGTGCTTTTCCTTGAGTTTGTTCCTCATGTTTCAGACGGTGTGGTAAAAGTCCAAGATATGTAGAATCA
>JAQZBX010022330.1:0-31643 GCA_029593785.1 Cabassous unicinctus
TTATGTGGGAGGGTGTGGGAGGTGTGGGGAGTGAGGCATATGGGAATCCCTATATTTTTTTGTAACATTGATGAAATCTAAGTATCTTTTTTAAAAAAATTATTATATAAAGAAAAGAAAGGCAGAGAATGGCAGGATCAGGCTGCTAGGATCTGTCTGTAATTTCTCTTTAGGTTGCTGGGCATTTTTCATTTCTGAGCCTCGGTTTTCACACTTGTAATATACGGGGACTGTATTAAACAATAAAGTCACTCCCAATTAACATTCTTTGATTCTAGCATTATTAGCATAGGATGTCTTTATAGATAAAGATTAAAATATATTTATCTGAATATTAAAGGAACAGTGTACATAAAATAAGGGTATTATTTAAAAAACTACAAAGCAGTCATCAGCTCCCAAAATTTCATCAAATAAAGGTAACTATTTCTAAAGGAACTTAATGGTTTATAAAGTGTTTCCACATAAATTATTTTGTTATATCATCAGCTAAAGATATACAGAATTTTGTATGTCACAGGATTAACCTCAGGCCTCATGCCTTCTACAAAACATGGATTCCCTGTCTTTTCGTCCCAAAGGAACAAAAGAAGAAAAAAAAATCTTCCAAGTAAATTGTACTGAAAATGGGTGAGTGGTGGTAAGGGTTCACCTAAGGGGTTATTTAAAGATATTTGTTGATTTTCACCAATCTGATTAACCACTGAAGGCAGGACATTGTATCAGCATTGATGGAGGAACACAAAAGTAAGAGGCCTGATTTCAGGGAGATTATAATCTAGTTAGAGAAATAAGATATAACAGGAGAATATAAATTAATAGTGAGAGATGTAAGTCATGATAGAAACACATAACCAAGTTGTGTCTCCTTTAAAAACAATGGAAAATAACTATGGCGGAAGAAAGATGAGAGTTCCAAAGACCTTTATCTAGAAGGTAAGATAGTCTCTATCACATGGGTTAAGGGCAGGTGGAGGCCTGATGGTGGGAAGGTTGTTACTCCATGTGGGTGGGAAATGATTTACCTAACTAAGGGCCTGCTTAAAGAGTTACTTGAAATGATTTCCTGGACCTCACTGAGTGTAGTTTTATTTTTTTCTGTGTTCCTATTACACGTGTTAGTTAAAATATTCTTCATACACCTGTCTTTAAGCAGCTTACCAACCTTATCCAATTATCTTAATTGAGATCATGAGCTAAAGATTGTCAGTGGTTTTGAGACTCCTTTAAGATGGCCCCAGAGGATAAAGAGTCATCCATTTGGAGTGAAAAAAAAAAAAAAAAAAAGAGATCTAAGATAACAAGAAGACATTTGTCAAAGTTGGTGCCATCTTCTTCTAGTTCTTCTTTGTGATATGTGGCCCAAATTTGGTTCCCAACTGAACTTCACCCTCAATCTAGTAATGTGAATATTTTCTCAATTATTTGACCAACTCTTTGGCTTCTTACTTGTCTTCACCCATCAACTGTGGTTTCTGCCTTTCCACCTCCACATGCTGTGTTGCTGACCCCACTGTCCCCTGCAAGAGGCTGCATTTCTAGTGCTGGACAAAACAATCAACTTGATTACATCTTCCCATCATCAATCCTATACAATTCAAATCACATTTCTGATCATTCTTATCATATACAATAGAGATCAGTTATTGGTGTTGAATTCTTTGGTCGCAAAAGGGTCACAATACTCTATACGTAGCTGAAACAAAAATCTTGCACCAGTAAAATGGCATCCCTAAAGGCAATTAGTTGGCATAACAGGGATGTAGAACTTCTCATGATTCCTCAAGGCTTAATATCACCTTGGCTGGATTCCAGAGTACATGCTAATTTGAATGGCTGAAATAACGTGATCCATTTATTGAGGCAATGAAGCTGAGCGTTAGATTATAATAATTAACTCTTTGAAAATAATTATTTAACTATAGCTCAAATTTATCAGTCACCAGGGAATAGTTGGCTCCTGATTTGCCATCTCCAAATAGTACTTGGAAGGAGTTTCTAAATCTCATGGAATAGAACCCACTTTTTCCTAGTCTTATAATTTCCTTTTTGGATGAGCTTAACGAGATTCCATAATTAATTACACTCTCACAAATAGTCTACACAACTTCCTTCTTCTGTCCATTTCCTTATCTAGAGAAAGAAATGCACCCATAATAATAACCTAGTTTTTGTAACATTTGATGGATAGGGAAAGAAGGCAAATTACTCTAGTAGGGATTTACTGGGACTCTGAAAGTTTGGCCACATAATGGAACACACGTCTAAGTATTGACATTTGGCAGTCACAAGATACTATTGCTTTAAGGCTACAAAAATATTTCAAACTAAATTATAATGATTGACATGTGCTTGGATTTGTAAAATTTCTTAATTCTTAATATCTCTCTCCACTTTTCAAGCTTATGTTATTTCCTGTTTTCAGCCTCTTTTATATCATTTAAATTCATTTTTCTCTCTCTCCCAAAAAAGATTTAAAATGTTGCCAAATGATACAAAATTATCTATGCAGTGTTTTCATAGCCAGGTATAAACAGAAGAAACCGGTGAGGGGGGGGTGGAACTAAAGGAAATAAGCCAAAATGTTTACAAAGGGTTATGGGTAGGGCTTTGCCCCCTAGTTTTTCAAACTGTCTATAATTAGTATTGCTTTTATGATAATACCTATATGATGATGATGATGATAAACCCAATAACAGAGCATAGTTTAGTGGAAAGAGCATGAGTCACGAGTCACATAAATCTCTTGCCATGAGACCCTGGCCAAGTCCCATAAACTCTTTGAGGCACTGTTACCTTTTCAGCAAATTGGTTCTATAATACCTTCTTCCCAGAGCTAATGTGAGAATTGATAAAATAACTTCTGTAAAGGCCTTCACATGATATGGGTTAGTTACTTTCTTATTAATGGGATCTTTACTGTAATGGCCTCACTGGAAACAAAGCTAAACCACCTTTCCACAACAAAAACCCTGGGCTTTTTTCTTATATGTAGCATGCAGTCAGAAAATTAGACACCAAACCAGAAATGCCTGCCACACTAACTGCATCAGCCACAGGTAAGCAGCCATGGCTTCCACCAAGCCCATGACTGTGAAGTCCAGGCTAGACAGGTATGAGTGTTACTGACTTTGAGCCACAAGCAAGGATTCCAGTTCTTTCTACCTGAACCCAGAGTAGCCATTAGATCCTCAAAGGTGTGTCTAGTTTCCTAAGCACCTGGTGAAAATAAGATGCCTGACGTCTAACAAAGGACATGTTTATAGTGAATGTATGCCATGAAACTAATGGGCTGTAGAGTCCAAAACTCTATTGCTGTCAGAACTGGTGTGACTGGCTTGGGAAATCATCTCCCTGATTCTGTAAAGGGGGGCCCAGAGGCACTGTGCAGAGAGAAAAAAAAAAAAAGCTTTCATTGATGCCATCTAGGTGTTTTAATGATTCCCTTCAGGAAACCTGGCATAATTAGACCAAAATTGTTTTTACTCTCTTGAGAAAGTAGCAATGATTGTAAGAAATGTAGCCATTTGAAGAAATCTGCAAGCTCCATTATGAACCTCAGTGAGGGGTATGATTTCTAGTGAATACACTGGTTGGTCTAAGAAAATGCAAAAAAAATGAAAGTACATTTGGGCCAGACTTGAGTTTACTGTACAAACATTTTCTGAGCACCTGCTATATGTCAAGATCTAGAGATTCAATACAAACATGAATGCCACCCTCATACCCAATACAGAACAAATCCGATGTATTCTACATCCACAACATGCCCTTGTTTTTTTTCCATCCCTACTGCCATATCCTTGGTCGTCTCTCACTTAAGACTGATGACCACAGCCTTCTGTCTGGTTTTCTTGAAACTACTGCCCATGTCTAATTAACCATACCCATCCTTTCTGCAGAATCCAACTTCTCCAGGAGAAAATCCAAGCTCCTCCCAGCTTGGCCTCTGGCTTTCCCTGCAATATCATCTCTCACCATGCCAGCCCTGCAATTCTAGCGAACCTGAACTATGGGAATTCAGGGGACACACAATACATGGTTGTTTTACATCTTATCTGCTCAAACTTGTGTTCTCCTGGTATGCCTTTGGACAACTCTTTGCTTGGACAATTCTTTCTCATTACCCCAAAACTCACCTCCATAATCGCCTTCTCTGGGAAACTTGCCCAAACCCCCTCTCCTCTCCCAGGCTAAATGTAACATCTCATCCACAGGCTTTTACCATACTGCATTGAAATTGACTGATAATACAACAACTTTCCCACCAAGCTTTTGGGCCAGAACTATGTATTGTACAAATGCATATTTCCCAAGACAAAAATAACACCTAGGGTATTACAGGGTACCCATAATATGCTTGTAAAATTGAACTGAACTAAAAAGTGATCCTTTAGTTATGAAGGTTACGATCCTTCATAAACCTCAGTCTGTAGAATGAGTTAGACAAGCAACCAGATCATTCCAAGACAGCATCGCCAATGCTAAGATAAGAATAAATAGATCACTGTAGGAGCACAGAAGATGCACAACAGACCATTGGCTAGAAATTGGCTATACATAAAAAGCTTCATTGTGCTTTTCTCTTTGGCCTTCAAAAACCAAGGGTACCCCTGCTTTCAAAGGAGCTGGTGGATTATTCCAATGTAAATTTAAAAGCAGTAATGGAATGAAAAATGATAACCTCAAATTCTGATCGTTGGGCACTCTGGACTGCTGGTCTGGGTGACCTGGTACATTTACAAAGGACCAAGAAAGTATT
Organism: Cabassous unicinctus; assembly: GCA_029593785.1. Classification (NCBI taxonomy): domain Eukaryota; kingdom Metazoa; phylum Chordata; class Mammalia; order Cingulata; family Chlamyphoridae; genus Cabassous; species Cabassous unicinctus. The sequence continues at coordinate 4,763 of JAQZBX010022330.1, forward strand.
CTAATGATTAAATTCGTCATTTTGGAGTCCACCTCCTTGATGTCTTTGAAACACGTCCCATTCCCATTCCCTCTGCCCCTGCCTTTGCGAAGGCTCTTGTTGGTCCCAAGTCTTCTTCAGGAAGGAAAGTATCTGAGTTAAAGTCCCAACTTGGCCATTATTCTCCCAACTTGAAGAACTTATTTAACCTCCCCAAACCTTTATCTCTTTTCAATAAACTAGCATTAATACTAACAGTAACTAGCATACAGGATTATAGTGAAGATTAAATTAGTTAACCCACATAAAATATTTCCCCCAAAGTCTTGGCACCTTTTAAGAGCTCAATGAATGTTGGCTGAACTACTCTTGCAATATCACCATCTCTAGTCTCATCTCCAATTGCACACATGCCACTGGAATTTTCCTCTCCATGTGCATCTAACACATAATTATGACTTTGTTTCACCCCCACCTTTAACTCTTTCTCCAGAGTTTATAAAATGAAGTCTAATCGCCTTAATAAGACATTAGAGACCTCCATGATTTGCTCCTGCTAATCTCTGTATCCTCTTTGCTCATTAGAGCCCTTTTGAAGTCAAGATGAGCTCGTGCTAGAAGTTCCTACATGCCCCAGGCTTTTTCAGAGCATCCACTGCCTTTGTGCCCTGGCTCAGCTAGTCCCTTCACCTAGAATGCTCTCATTGTCACCCCATCCCTATTCCCAGTGAGAAGGGACAACTTCTCTACCTTATGTCCTATCTCCCTCTGTGATCACATCCTTGACACTTAACTGCTCTCATTTATGGACATATATGGACCATAAGCTTCCCGAGACCAGGGACCATACCTTCATCACCTTTGTAATCCCAGTACCTGAAATATAGTAAGAGCTCATTAAATTCTTGTAGAAATAATGAGTGAATCAGATGAGCAACATCAATCAGTAAAAACAATGAAATTCACTTCCCCTTTGGTAATAGCTTCTTTTGGGAAATTAACAAGAATAAATAGTATTTGTGCCATGTCCAGGTGTGGGTCTACAGGAAGAAGGCAAGGGCTGCCAGAATGAAACACTGAGTGGATTTGTTTTGCCACATCCTATGGACAAGCGCCAAGACTTTCTCACCCTCCTGAGGTAACCCTTTGCTGACCACAGGCCGACAGCATAGACCAAATCTTTTGGCTGGACTAACCTTTCCACAACGGAAAAGTGCAGTAAACTTCCCTAAGCCAACCAGACTGCATTTTTAGGCCCTATTTGGTTAACTGTTTGGCAGACATCACAAGGAGATGGCTTGTATGCTGCCCCTTTCATCTTACCTCAGCACCTCCAGTCACAATTCCTTATCAGAGTTTGATAAATTGGCTCACTGACATCAATTTTAGGGAAATATTCAAAGTCTGTGATTTAATAATTTGCTCTACTCTCCAAATACATAGTCATTATGTCTTGAAGCATGCTATACTGCATTGTAATTTGCCATAAAATTGCAAATGATGGTAAGCCATGACACCATTTCTGGTCAGAGCTGATACAAAAGTCTAGGTGGAACCATGGAGTACTTCAAACCAGTAACCCTAAACTAGGGAAGGAAATACTGGGCTTAATTAGATTGTCATCTATGTTTTAATGCTGAGTGGCTTCTAAAAGCATATGTGCAATGGAATTTCACATTCTCATTACAATATTTTTTGTTATTTATTGTAGAGATGGCTGTAATTGATATTATAGGTACACAGATTTATGTTTCAATGCCTTTAGGCCTCTTAGACAAAGTACTTACTGTAATGACCTTCCAATAAAACACTTCAGTATAAGTAACTTGATGTGATCTCATTAAAATTATTTTCTGGGGGGAAAAAAACTTGAAAGAAATGCAAAAAATGGATCAGGTCTAATTTGTGAATAAATTATCAAATTCATTACTTGGATTGTCATCCAAATATTTTCTGCAATAAATAAGCTATCTCTGAATACTTAAAACAATATAGGAACTTTGATGGAGGTTTATGGAGTTCAATGATTCTGATGGCTTGATTGGGATTAGAGCAATGCTGAGAATTCTATTTCCCTCATTAAAATTGTTGAAGCCCTTTGGAGTTGCTAAATACTTCTAGAGTTAAGGCTGGTTATCAAGGATGCTTCTTGGGACTTTGTCCCACAATACAACTCATGCAATGACAAAATGACCACCTAAGCTCTGTACCTCATCCCGATGTTTGACCCTGAGTCTTGGCCACTTGCCTTAGCTCCAGCCTCTAAGAAGGAGCCTGTCCCTTTATTGGGAAGAATTCAACATAGCTGGGTTCCTTAATTCAGGGCACTCAGCACCAAAAAACCTGGTGGTTAGTTTTCCTCTGAGAATGCAAATCATACCTTTACTCCAGACTTCTGCCCCATGACAACCAGTAAAAGGCACCTCACAAGCCTCCAACTACAGGGCAGATGCTGGACCAAGCCTGCCCCCACCCCGCCCCCAATTGCTGCCTTCAGAAATCCATCACCATGTTTCCCACTGGCTGATCTAAGACCAGTGATCACACACCTCAGGTAGAAATAATTTTCCCCCATTCTACAGATACAGAGGCTGAGACTTCAGAGAGTTTAAATAACTTACCCAAGGAAACACAACCATTGGCAGGGCTACTAATATGCTCTCAACAGGTTTTCAAGATGTCTTCTTGACAATGGTGGAGTATGTAACTCCAACAGAATGTTGGGTTTGTAAGCCTCTGCCTAGTCTACCATCCTACAAGGACCACTTTCCCTGGATAATGTGATGAGCAGCTCTGTACTTCTAGGTCAGGGCTATTCACTCTATCTTGCCTAGCTCCCACAAAAGACTAGAATTGGCTTCTGAATGCCAAAGCAATGGATTTTATTACTCAGAATATAAGATGAGCAGTATCCACTGGAACTCTACATCTCAGTGGCCCTGCTGTTACTGGCCATCAGCCCTTCCTTTCCCTGCTTGGGTATGTGTCTGTTGCCTGCTCCCAGACTACTTTTCAAAATGTTTCACAAGTCTTCTGGGACTTCTGCCTGCATAGTGATCACACATCGTTTGCTTCTATAGTCTCCAAATGTTGGGTTCTGTGTCCTCATTTTTATGCCCTACCCTGTATTAGGAGACCCAGCAAGAGACAGACAGAGCCCTTAACTAAGGTGAATGAGGTGAAACAAAATTAGCAAGAAATGATGAAGCATCCCAGGGCAAACAAGATCTGGGAGCCCCTCCACCCCTTAACCTGAAAGGGCAAGGAGAGAGGAAGGTTACTGGATCCTGGATCAAGTTGTAATCAGCAGTAACTTAGCTGTAGCTATACAAGAGGCTCACAGGACAGAGGTGGTGGCCTTCTTGAAGGAATACAGACACTGCCACCCACAGCCCAACAGGGAAGGACCCGGGGAAATTAACAGCCTGAGCTCGCTCTACTCACTCCTTCTCATGTTCTGATGGAGAAGTCCTGGAGCAAGGAAGCTTGCTTAGGGTAGCCTGAGAAATTAGCTTCCTGGGACACAAAACAGGGTGGAGGGGAGGGTGTAGACTGGATCTGAAGGGAAAGGGGAGAATATCTATGACAACTCCATGTACTTGCTCCTCCCTCAGTATGCATGTAGTTTATAACAGTTTCTTTCCTTCAAACTGGTCTGTTTCTTGGCTACTTAGAAATCTGTTCAGATAAGCCCACCACAGGTAATACAGGCTTGCTATTTTGAGGCCTCTTGATATCCTTTCCCTCTTCTTTTGGCAATAATACCTCTAAAATGTTTTTGAGAGCCATTGCACTCCAATTCCTATTTCATGGAGTGTGTGGCTGGTTTAAGAATCCCCTAGTGATAGACTGAAATGGATATATATTGAGTCCATTTTAAGGCATCAGGGTCAGGCTAACCTCCCCCGCCCCCCAAAAAAAATTTTTTTCAGTTGCAGCCATCCAAATAATCCAACAGAGATCAGCTGACATGAAATTCTGACCAGTTTAGAACTTCAACTATTAACAGCTAAGCCATCTGCTGTTTCTTAACCACAGTTCTGATAGAGAAATCCCACTGTGTTGCAGGTTATTGTGAGTCTATTTCCCTTCAAGACTGTGAGTACTCTGAGGGCAGAGAAATGCACTCATATAAATATAAAAGATATACTTTATAGAGAATATCCCTAACACCTGGCACAATTTCTGACACACAATTAACACTTGCAGAATAAATAAAAGAACAAATGAAGACATGAGTACAGGGGTAAAATCCTGTTAGGGTTCTATCCAGGATATAAAATGACTGACTTTGAAACTTTGTTTCAGCCTGTGTATCTATCTGGTGTTTAGAGTGGGAGGAAAAGAAATGGAGAAAAGGATAAAGGATGGACAGTAACAGTGAGAGGTTGTGTAGGAAATGAATTGGTGGCTTTCTATGGATGCAGAAATCACCAAAAACCAGATCTCCTGGTAAAAACTGAAACATTCCCACATTTTAATTGCTGCACAGAAACTACAAAATTGACTGTGGGAATTCACAAGAAGAAGCAACTAAAAAAAGCTTAATAAGCGAAGAATCATATTTCTGATAAAAGACTTAAGAAGAACCACCCAACTCTGACCACTTTCTGCTTTCTAACATTTTCCCATCCACCCAAGCAGTTATTTACTACACCCCACTCCCTATGCCCTCTCTTCCCCCCTTCACTCCCCACTACCTCTCCACTCTAGTTTTCCTTCTCAAAGCCTTGAATGCTTGTTCTACTCCCTTCCTTGTATTACATCCCTAAGGCTACTCTGAGAAATTTCCTCTTACCTACTCTAACTAATATTAATTAGAATTCATCAGGGAAAAAGAAGAACTCCACAAGAACAGCTGTCCAAGGGATCACCAGAGTGGTTAAAGGAGATTTGCTGTTAGAGTCCAATTACTGCAAAATAGATTTTCTCACATCTATGTATTTGGAGCCTCAATGGAAGATTGCATTTTAAGAAAGGAAAAATAAGTAAACTATGTCCTAGAAAGTGTGGGCTCTATTCCTCATTTTAGACACCCAATGTATTCTTCATTTGTTATATCAATGTTTCAACTGCATAATATTTTTCATCCTCAAAACTAGAAAGTTCATGTATTTATGTATTATTGGAAAGCAGCTACAGTATTTTATAATTAACCTTTCTTCCCACAGCTTTCTCCCGTGTTATAGCATCTAGCCAGTACAGTGTTAGGCATACAATAGGTAGGTGATAATTTTTTCAATCACAATGTACTAATAAATCAATTTTCTGATGAGTCTCAGTGGCACTAGTGATGTTATATGGAAAATATGTCACTTTGTATTATGAAGTGTTCTTCAAAGGTTAGAGATGTGTTTCAAGTACCTTAATTTCACTCAAACAGTTATGAACCTACCATGCATAAATGCACCCAAAAAATACATGCTCTGCAATCACATCTAAGTGGCTAGTTGAACAATACCTGCTCCCTTGCCTGTTCCAAATCCCTAAACATGACTAATAATATTTTTAAATAACAAAACCATAACATCATAAAATTGAAGTCATAAGAAAGACCAGATTAGATTGACAGAGAAAAGGAGAGTTGAAAGTACCTGAAAAAAGAAATTGTTGAAATTGGATGAGTGTTGGGTATCAGTCAGGCTAGCTTAGGTTGTGCTGCCGTAACAAACAACTCCAAAATTACAGCTACATGAAGCATAAATCTAGTTCTCCCTTATGCTGCAGGTCTCCATTGGGTCAGTAGGGGTTCTTATGCACATGATCACTCAAGAACCCAGGCTGGGGGAAGCTCCACCACCTTGTAGAACAGTATCTGTAATCAGCAGCCTCCCCAGTTACCATAAAAGGGACAGAACATCACCGGCAAATTGCACATGGGCTTCCCCCCTACCCCAACCTGGAAGGGAGATACATCACTTCTCCATAACCCAGTCATCAGAAGGAGCCTAACTTGGCCTTCTCTAACTACAAGGTGGCTGAGAAATGCAGGAGAGTAAATGAAATATTTGGTGACTACTACTGTCCCTGCCAATTAGGGTAAAAATCTTTCTTTGGAGCCTTCCAGCTGATCGTCTGTGGGCTTATTTCAAGCACGTGGCTGTCCCTGACTTCTAAGAGGCTAATGGAGAAGGAGGAACCAAAGAAACAACCTCTGTCAACAAGGAACCATTCTTTATTTTACAAATATTACCTGAATGTATTCCTTTTCATCAGTTTCCTTTTCTGCTCTACCTAATACACCTTCTCTTTCTTAAGGACAAAAAAATATTGGGTTTTATCTTCTTTTTCCTACAATCAAGGAGTCATCAGTACCATCTGAGAATGGGGAATAAATCCTTGGACTAGAGATTCCTCAAAGGTCTGGTGAGTAGGATATGGAACAAAATATTTCTAAATTTCTTCTAGAGACATTCAACCAGTCAGTCAGCCAAAAATTATTTACAGAAGGTCCTCTCAGTGCCAGATAATGTACTAGAAGCACCATCTCCAGATGCATAATGTCAAATAAACCTTGTTCCTGCCCAAAGTGGAAGAAACGGGTGAACATATGAGATCAAGGGTCCAGGGCACTATGACAGCATCCTCCAGAGAATTCGTGATGAAAGAAAAGAAGAGGTTCAGTTCTGCACATAGGCATGGAAAGAAGGGTCTAGAAGGGCATCAGGACACAAGTGACAATGGAGAATATGAAGACTGTCAAGACCCATACTTCCATGTAATTACATCATTTATGTATAATTACAAACATTAGGAAAATATGCCATTATTGTTTCAATCTTTCTGACCACACTTAAACTTTTTGAATTCACCTTCCCATGCACTTGCTTGGCAGAAGTGACAGGAACCCCCAGGGATACCACCTTTCCCTGCTTCCAAATCAGTTCAGCTTTGCCTTTTCCATCTGTCGTGCTGAATTTAAGTCTGCAAAACCAACCTGGAGGTACAGGAAGCTGAGGCAGTTAAAGCCTATTCATGTAACTGCTCCTTTCCCACTTTGATGGTTGAGTCAGCTTTTAAAAGAATGCTTCCTTCTCTTATTTGTTATTCTCCTTATTTAGCACTGCTGCCAGCTGCACTTTCCACTTCACATGAATTTTGGTCTATTCCAATTTTCCACTTCTCTGACTCTAATCCCACGGTTATAAATGGAATCCCAGGCTACACTAATATCTCTTACTCGCTGGCACTGAAGAGATCAATATTTCAAAATGCCATATGTTTTATAGATCAGTGACTACTTGCATACAAATCCAGTGTTATTTGCACCATTACAGTATTTGTAAGTTACATAAGCCAATGGCCAAGAAAGGCCAGCTGTCCCTCTTTGCTAAGTTGTAAAAGGTCAGCTTGATGACTTACCAATGAGCCAACTGTTGACATATCTTTTGCCATATCTGAGAGTTGGAGATAAGGCAGAGATTTAAGAAGGAAAGGATCACCAAAAATGCCAATGGTGTGCTGGGCCATTTAATGCTAAGCACACTGGCTGGGAAATCCAGGGTCCACGATGAGCTCTGCCCACTGACAGCCCTCTGTCCTGGACGATGCCTTTCACCTCTCAGTTTCTGAAACTCTCATGTCCATTCCTTCACTCCTTCAGTCAACAAATATTCTACCCATGGGACACCTATGTCTGATGCCCTGAATTAGCCTCCAGTGATACAAGGACAAGTAAATCACTCCCCAAGAAGCTCTTGGCCCCCCAGAAGAGGTGAAAATGTAAACAGGCAATAAAGTGTGTGGGAATGCTTTGGTTAAACTATCTTTGTAACAGTTTAAAACCTGCTTTGCTGCACAAGCAAAATACTGCTGCATGGGAAAAAGCTGCTGTTATCAGTTCCTGCTGAAAACAATAAGAACTTTCTTACTTTACACTGTTACTTAGAGCTTTCTGCCTCTTCATTATCTCCTGCACCACCCCAAAACTTTCTGAGCCCTTGCACATACAGCATGTCCTTGGGCACGCTCCTGATATAGCTTCAATATATATATTGAAGGAGATCCATTAAACGGGGCCTCCCCCAAAGAATACTAAGCTTCAGAGAGTTTTCATTCACGTGGCAAAAGTGTATTAAGGACAAGGATGGAGAGAGGAACATTGAGCCTTGGGAATGGAGGGAAACCCCAGCCTGAAGGGGCCCAGGAGGCTTCCAGGAGGAAGTGATTCTTGAGCTGGGCATTGAAGGATGAATAGGAGTCAGTTAGATCAAAAAATTTAAAATATGCATCTTAGGAAAAAAATGGCATGTGTGGGAAACTGCGAGTAGTTCAATATGACTAGATCAATACATGACAATGGACATATACATAAACAAAAATGAGAAATGATATGTGGTGTCTTAGACAAAGGGGTGTTGATGGAAAATACCAGAAATCTGTTGGCTTTTATAAATGGTATTTATTTGGGGTAGAAGCTTACAGCTACCAGGCCACAAAGCATAAGTTACTTCCTTCACCAAAGTCTGTCGCCACGTGTTGGAGCAAGATGGCTGCCAACATCTGCAAGGATTCGGCTTCCTGGGGTCCTCTCTTTCTGGGGCTCATTTCTCTCCAGACTCAGCTGCTCTGCTTTCTCCACAAGGCCAGCTGTAGACTATCAGGCGAATGGCTCATCTCTCTTCTCAGGGCCTCTGCTGTGTCTAATCGAGTCTTCTCTCTGCTCCTCTGTGTCCTTACTTCCTGGGCTCCAGCATCCAAAACTTCAACTCTCTTCTCTGCCATGTAGTTTTCTCTCCTACTCACATGGCCCAATCAAAGCCCTAATCATAATTTAATCACACCCAGGTACAGACCAGTTTACAAACATAATCCAATATTTATTTTTGGAATTCATAAACGATGCCAAACTGCCACATGTGGTTCAAAAATAGCATTTTTTTTTCCTGAGGCAATTGAAGACAGGAACTAGCACCTGTGGGTGGCCTGCTGTGTGCACATGTTTATTTGGTGCTTATGCATATGCTATTTAATTCAATCCTTACAATAGCCCTCCAGGTACTTTTAATTAAGGCCCTCCCAATTTTGCAAGGGAGGAAACTAGGACACAGAGAGGTTAAGTATTTTGCCTTAGACCTTCAAGTTGTCAATGGTAAAATCAGACTGCAAACCTTGAGCTCTAAACTTTACAAAATAGACTGAAATCCCAACACAATGTTGTGCAGAGCCAGACTGAGGGGTACAAATTCTGAGGTCTAGAAATTTAAAGGAAAGAAAAATAAGTGCTCATGGAGTGAATATAGGAGATTCATGTAGTCGATAAAATACAAACTTTTAAGTATAGGATATAAATTTGCCAGGGAGACAAGAAGGAACACATCTTTTCAGGAAGAAAATAAATAGGTGGTCAAGAATTTAAAACTGTTGATATATTAATTTGAGTTCATTCTCTTAGTGTGCATTTCTCTTGTCAAAAGACATTGGAGGGTTGGACAAAATATTTACTGATATTTGAAGTATTTGACCCTATACTTTAAATTTTAGAAGGCTTCTCTCATTTAACTCCCATAACAAACAGCTATGCCCTTCTATTCTTTCATCCATGAAATGCAAGTTCATCCAGATTGAAAGATACAATACATGTCAAGTGCATGCACAGCACAGTGCTTGGAACAGAAAGAACTTTCTATATATCACCCACGTTTGTGGATAAAGAAACTTGCACTGAGGGAGTTTGAATTCCTTGCCTTCAGTCCTAGCTGTGGAGGAAATGGAAGGAGGATTTTAATCCAGGGCTGTCTGATCCAAACCTCCAGGCTTTCAACTCAGCCATTCAATCTCTCTTGGCTAGAGTTAAACTGAGGCAGAACTGTTTAATGGATAAAGCATGTATTCAATGAGGCAAGAACACTCTATCCAAAACTGAAGCGCTATGGTTTAATTATCTCCTCTACCCCCTTCCCATAAAAATAACTTCATTTCAGGGACCCGGGGCTTCCCAAAATCCCCCACCCCAAAATTAGATATTGGACATTTAGACTTTAGTGGACTTTTCAGGCCATGTATTACCTCTTCCTGGGACATGGTATTTTAAACATTAGCTGTAATTTGTAGAGTTAACAAATATATACTTTTAAGTAATTTTAGCCACCACTGAGCAGGTGAGGAAGATATTTGGGGTGTCAGAGGGCCCCTGAAGTTATCACACACAGCCGGTATCCTTTGATTTAGCAAAAAACCAAACCAAATGTGAACATCAAAAGATTGGAAAACCACCGGGCTCCACGGAAGCTCCACAGTAATAAAACGAGCCTGTTTCGAGGCAAGAAGAATGGCCCCCATTAAAAAGGAGTTTTAAAAATTAGATGTGGTAATACTGCTTCAGTCCACAGGATTAGTAGTCAAATGAAAATAGATTTAAAGTGTGGTTCTGGCCCCTGTGGTATGTGTATCCTGGGAGAGCCATCATCTCTTTAATAACTTTGCTGTATTTCTTCACCACATTATTGAAAATTGTTTAATGAGCAGTTTCCCTCAGAGAAGATATCAGATTCTCAGAAGCAGTTGCTGCGAGAAATACTTTTTAAAGGCTGATGAAATTTTGTTTATTCTTCTGTATTTTTTCCTGGAGCTGCTGAAATGGTGGCGATTTTGTTTCTTTCTTTTTCTTTTTTTTTAATATGTGTTCTGCTTATAAAAATAATACATGTTCTTGGTAGAAATTGGACCATTTCAAAAGTATCAAGAACAATAGAAATCAACCTTGATCTTCGAGTATATGACTTTCTAAATTTGAGTTCACACATTCTTTTCTATATAAGTGAAATCACATCGTGTTAATTATATTTACATACTACTTCATTTTTGTACTGAAGTTTCGTTTTTTATCATTTTCCCATATTAGCCATAATTCATAAATCTTCTTATAACCCAGAAAACAGCTTCCTCCAGTCTGTAGTGGTCACCTTTCCCATTAACATCTAATATCAGCTTCTAATCATAGCTCTTGAGCCAGAAGGCAGCCACTCTGTTTTTAGCCTTCTTTGTGCCATGCTGGTCCCACCTCTCTTTCATCAGTATAAAACTGTGATTTCACCAGTTGACACGAAAGTCAGAGTGAGGGATCAAACAGCACATCCATCACTTACTAGAATTATCATCCATGAAATGGGAATGAATCTAGATTAAAAGATAAAATACATGTCAAGGGCAGAGCAGGTGCTTGGCAAAGACCATTGGTTCACATTGGCTTGTGCAGTAGTAGATGCAAAGAGAAGTAATAATAGAAATTGTATTGAAAGTTGTAGTGATGAAAACACTTCTCCAAACACTACTAATACAAGATTCTTGAGTGTTATGGACTTGATTGAAGGTTTGAAAATAATGGAGGATAATTACAGCACAAATCAAGAAAAAATATAATGTCAGACATCCATCACTTTTTCCACAAATTTTTAGAAAATCCCTCTGAAAGAGATTTCTTACTGGCTGTATTTTTCATTTAATAGCACAGCTTGTAATACTTCCAAAAGCTCTTGTCCATTTTGCCTTTATTGCCTCTACCCCATTTTTATTGACCATTTTCTTTTCTGTGGATTTTTAATTCATAATTCTTGGCCAATTCATTTATTGGAGTTTTAGTTTATTTCCTATTGATTTGTGGGCATTATTTTTATGTCAAGACAAATTCCTTCCTTTTTTGTTTATCTGAAATATGTCTTTATTTCACCTTTGATTTGAAATATAGTTTCACTGAATGTAGAACTGAATGTGCTGTCAGGGTTTGCATTTAAGCACTGCCAAGTTGTGCTCTGTTGACTTTTGTCCTCTATCAGTTCTGATGAGAAGTCAACCATCATTTGAATCATTGCTCCTCTATGTATAATGTGACACATTTCTCTAGCTGCTTTCATAAATACCTCTTTATCTTTGGATTTCAGCAATTTGAATGTGATATCTCTACTGTGTTTTTCTTTGCATTTATCTTGCTTAGGGTTCATAGAATACAAGTTGGTCTGTAAATTATTGTCTTTCACAAAATTTGAAAAGTTTTCAGCCATTATTTGTTTTAAAATTTTTCTTTCTGTATTTTACATTAGATCATTTCTATCCATATGCCTTCAAGTCCACTAGTATCTCCTACTAGTATCTTTACTACTGTAAATTTCTTCCAGTAAAATTTTCATTTCATTGACTGCATTTTTCAGCTTTAGAATTTGGATTTGGTACTTTTTCTTTTGCAGTTTCTATTTCTTTGTTAGATTACTCATCTTTTTACTTATTGTGTGTACAACTTCTTTAAGTCCCTGAGCATACTTATAACAATCACTTTAAAGTTATTTTCTGGGTCATCCCAAGGACAGGTTCTAGTTTCCCAATGACTTCTTTTTTCCTTGATTCTTGGTAACATGGTCCTAGTTCTTTCATGTCAAGTGATTTTTGACTGAATTCTGAACATTATAAATGATAGACATATTTGTAAATATTTATATTATTTCATATTCTTTTGAAAAATGAATTTGGGTCTAGAAGGTAGTTAATTTGGGGAAAGTCAAAATCCAAACTCTGTTTCCCCTATGGTAGATGACAAATGACATCTTCACTTATTCCTTTTAGTTTCCAGCTGCTGATTTTTTTTGCGTAACCCTGTCCTCTAAGAGTCTCTCCCTTGAAGGTAGCGTTTAGCAGTCAGCCAAGGATTGGGGTGATTTTTACATGCAGATCAGGGAGTTCATATGCTCTGTGGCTTCTTCCCCTCCCTAACTTTGTCACTGATCTGCCAGTCCAAACTCTATCGTCTGACACCTCATGCCAATAAGGCAGCAATTTTCTGCTACTGGAGCTGTATAAAAATTGTGGAGTGGGGCAGAAGTAGTTTTTTCAGACCTAAGGCTGCCAGTTCACAAATATCACTCCAGTCTTTCCATGTTTGCTCTCTAATGTTTTCATATGTTCTTATTTTTTGAATATATATTTGTCTATATTTTATAATTATTATTTATAGGCAAGTTCGTTCAACCAAACCGCTCTGCGATAACCAAAAATCAGATCTCATATGTGACTTTTGGATTTTCTCTTCTGTCAATCCCTCTCTGCTTAAGTCACTTTCACATATGCGGAACAATTATTCTTCACTCAGGTGTGTATGACTGACTTTCTTTTCCTGCTAGAGTCTACAAACCAAATGCAATAATGTGGCTATAATAATAAGAGCAACAATTTCCTTAGCCTAGCCCACACTTACCCTTTAAAATGGCAGTGAGTAGGCAGAATATATTCTTAATATTCACCAAGCCACAAAGAGTATGGGGAAACTGTTAAAAATAACTTTTAAAAATTGCCATTCATGCTGAATGTTTTAGTCTGGTAGGCTGCCAAAAGCAATATACCAGAAATGAGTTGGCTTTTACAATGGGGACTTATTAACTTGCAAGCTTATGGTTTCTAGACTGAGAAAAAGTCCAAATGAAAGCATCTTCAGGTGATCATTTCTCCCTAAAGACCAGCTGCCAGTGATCCTGGACTCCTCTGTCACATGGCAAGGCAAATGGCAGCATCTGCTTATCTCTGCCTTCTTTTCTGGGTTTCGTTGCTTTCAGCTTCCGGCTTCCGTGGCTTTCTCTCTTCTCTCTCTGAATTACATTTTCTTATAAAAGACTCCAGTAAGAGGATTAAGACCCACCCTGGGCCATGTCTTTAAATGAAGTAACCTAGTAAAAGGGCCCTCTTACAATAGGTTTATACCCACAGGAATGGATTAGCTTCAGGAACATGATTTTATGGGGTCCATACAGCTTCAAACCATCATTGTGTCCTCTTTATAGTTGACAGTTGCAACTCTTCAGCAGCCCTTTCTATTTAGTCCCCTAAATAGGAACTTCTTCCCTTATTGAGAAGAGCCTGATATCCAAGACCTGTCCTCTCTTTAAACTCAGAGGCTCTACTTGAATATCTACGGTCTCCATGGTCTTCATCAACTCTCAGCCACCATTTCCTATTGGAGAAAAAATTTACTATTACAGTTTAAAAGATCTTTGAGAGCATAAATGTTTTACCAGTGTACCTGCTCTAAAGTCATGCCTTTTAAAATTCTTGTCAGTTCTCCTCTAATCCAAAGCTGAAGTCAATAATAAAAGAAATACAATTTTGAGAGGAAGAGGGAAAATAAGATGGGAAAGTTACAATTAATCAGTATAGGAGAAATAGAAATAAGACACCAGTAAATGCAGGTAATCATATCTAAGTTCTTAAGAAGTATCTGACCAATAGTAAGTGTTCAATAATTATTTATTGACTAGATGATTATTTATTGAAACTGGTAGATAGAGTGTCTTTGCTCATGCTGTCTGTTTATAATTCATTTTGCAGATTTTTTTTTTTAACTTCTTTGGGAAGACAAAATAAAAGTTTGCATGAAATGAACTCTGAGAATGCTTCCAACTCTAGAATAAAAATCTATGATTTTGTGTTGCTAGGTTGAAATGGCTCAGTGAAGCCCTTTCCAAGCACACTTATGCACATCTATATTGAAACTATTATACACAGTTTTATAATAAATTATATACTTGTACCTTCCATCAGACTGTGAGCTCAAGTGGTTGAAAAAGTGCTACACTCATTTCAGAAGACATTGGCCATAATTATTGCCTGCCCTTCACAAAGGAAACTTAGAAAATGACAAATGGATACATGAGGCTCTTTTCATTCCCAAATGGTTGGTTTGGTTTGTAAATTATCGTTACTGTTTGTTTTTTGTTTTTTGTTTTTTTTTGGATGGGATCTATTAATATGCCAGATTAGATTGCTATTGAGTTTATAGTTTCAATACTAATTTATTGACTGCCTCCTAAGAGCCAGGGACTGAGAAAGGCCAGAAGTTGCAAAGATGAGAGCATTTATTGATGTGCTAATAATACTCACAGAGGAATAACGGTCTGTGTTGCCAATTTGCTTATTAAACAAAACATATCATAAGAAACAAGGTTTCTGTGACTGGAATCTAGTTATATGCTTTTTAAGATTAACATGATAGTTTTTAAAACTTTGATCAAAAATATTTCCCATTTCTGCTTAAAACAAACAATTTTGGGTAAGATGCATTATTACCAGACAATCCACGGGACACAGCAGTGATAAAAATAAAGCAATAAGCAAAAGCGCGACTAAGTTATGCTTACATTTCCTGAGAAAGGTTATTAAAATATCTGTTTTAAATGTATAAGCCAATAGTATGCCAGGATTTTTCATACACCACATTCCACCATATACAATCATGTCAAATCAGTTTCCAAACTAAAAGTTATATAACATCTCAATTTTACCATAAGATGAGCCTGATGGAGCAAGGCAATATGGTAACCACTTAGGAAAGAATTTGATGTCTCTTTCTCTCATTTCTAGGACTTAGTAAAAGAAACATGGATTTATGCAATGAGCAAAGATTGTCCAAGACAATGTCAGGTTAGTGAATTGCATAAAGTATGGCTAACTGCTGTGGTTTATAAGCTCTCCCCTGACGAAGGAGAGGACATAGCACCAATTTGAACATTTCCTTCTTTAATCCAAGGAAATAGAAGTGCCTGACAGAAACTAAGTAAGGAAGCAAATGTTAGAACTGAAAACTCTAGAGAAGGGAGGATTAGGCTATACTTAAATATTCTAGAAACAAAGACACAGTAAAGTACACAGTAACTCAGTAATACCTACTAGCTTCACAGCTGGGTCCTTGTTTCCTCTATCTTCAGTCTAGGGCCATTTTAATGGCCTCAGCTCAGTTCCTTGCCTGCAGTCTCTGCTTCCTCCCGAGTACATCTAAGGTCCACCAGATTGGAGGGATCACCATGTTGTTTTCACGTTCAAATTATTTCAACAACACCCCACTACGTCTCAGAGAACAAAGCCAAAGTCAGCCCCATATTTAAGTCTCTTTATTCATTTCTCTTCTGTAAGTTCTTTAAAAATAAAAACATTGAAAAAAATAACTGCAATTGCATCCTCTATTTACTGGTAGGACATTTTAAATGGCCACACTTAAAAGTGGTGTCTCCTGTTTCAGGATGCTTGCAGCCAGTTGTTTCATCACAGATGTGATTTTTTTTTCTATCAACCTGGCAAACAATATCACACAAAATGTTTAGCAATGACTGGATTAATTAGGGGCCACCAAATTCCAAAGTGATTTAAGTGAGAATCTTACTGTTGCTATGAAATCCAAGGCACTTACTCACATTTAACAAGCTGTGCAGTGAAGGGAAATGCAATGAAATTTGGCATTGCACAAGATGGAAGGGACATTTTTTTTTCATCCCAAATGATCACTAGATGCAGTAAAATCAGAAAACTCTCCTAGGTTTTGATGTTTTGATTTTTTTTCCAAGACAGTAATGGGAGATTTGTTATATTTTAGCCTAAGGCTAATTTTTTATCCAAAATGACCAAATCACTTTTCAGAGTTAGTGAAATTGTTCAGTGAAATTTCATTATACTGAGAAATGAGATTAATGTTCATTCCAAAAATAAAGTTGACTTTCTGTAAATGTAGGGTATTGGTAGAATTTAAAAAGATATTTTTAAAAAGATAAAATGACAGCAGGTCTATGACATGTTTTTAAATGCAGCAATATAATTAATTTGATTCTTTTTTCTTTTTAAAAAATGTTTCCCCCATAAATTTGGATTAAATGTCTAAAATTATATATATATGTATCATTACATTTAATTTTTATGCATTCCAAATGGAAATAGGCTGTGTTCACTGTGTGCATTCTTTCATTAACCCCATGAGCCAACCCCAAATTTTCAAACACTACACATCCATCTCCTCCAAAGATCAGTTACAAAGACCAGTTTGTGCTCAGAGGAATTTCTCGGAAAATTCTTGCTTGTTGTAAACTCGGTGAACTAAGATTCTGTTTCCAACTACTCCAAAGTCTGGGATTAGTCTCTTCGATCTTGATCTTGTGGTCCCTGCAGACATGATGTTGACCTCGATCTCCTAATATTTAGCCATCTCTTTCTTCTACAGATATCAGCTTTGCTGCCGCCATCCCCACGTCTTGTCTTTTATCTTCATTTATTGCTTCAAGAAGAAAGCGTCCTTGTCAAGGTCACTATGAACCCCATGTTGCTATAATTAATGTAACAGTTGATTCTCCATCCTCAATTTTCACATTTAACACTGTTGTTATTTCCCTCTTTGATATTCTTCACTTTTTCGACTTCCAGGATGTCATATTTTCTGGATTTTCCTTCTACCACACAGCCCATTACTTCTTAATCCCCTTTCCCAGCTCCTTCTCATCTTCTTGACTCAGTCTTGGATATCTTCTCTCTTCTAAATATACTCACTTCCTTCATGATTTCATCTAGCCTCATGGTTTTAGAATCCATGTACAAGCTTCACACTAATCTACTCTGCTATGCTGACTCTCTCTCTCCCCCTCTCCCCTCTATATATGTAAATATATATACGCCCATCTCTCTCTATCCATCTATCCATCCTTCCTTCTTTCCTTCTTTCCTTCCTTCCTTCCTTCCTTCCATTCCATTCCATCCATCCATCCAACTATATATATCTATATCGTCTATCTTTCTTCTAATAAGCATTTTAACTTAATGTGTTCCAAATGGAGCTTTTCCCACAAGCTTCTCCATCTCAGTATTGGTATCTCCATCACTCCCATTGCTCTGTCTGACTCCTCTCATACTCTCACATTCCACAGCAAATCCCATGCTAGCCTCCTTGAGTCAAAGACTTCTCATTACCTCCATTGCTTCCAACTGGTAACAAGCCAACACAATTACTGACTCCACCATTATTGAAATGCCCTCCAAATTGTCTTCCTGATTCTGCCCTTGCCCTCTTATTCATTCTGCCTCCCACACCATCTTTTAGTCTTTTCTTCATGCTGCATTTAGACTATTTCTGTTAAAAACATGTTATATCATTTCACTCCCCTTTTTACAACGTCTCTATAGCTTCCATGTCATTTTGAGGGAAAGTCAAAATCACTACAATACCCTGCAAGGTTCTACACAATCTGCACCTCCCCTCAACTTATAACCCTCCACCTTAAACAATCTACCTTTAAACAATCCCAAAATGTCTTGCTCGCTGTTCTTCAAGCTCAAACATCTCACTCCTTCAGACCTTTTGCACCTGCTGTTTCCTCACCTAAAACACTACTCCCTGCTTATTTCAACTCTATTCTGCTCCCTCTCTCACCTTCAGATCTTACTCAAATATCACCTTCTCAGGCAATCCTCCCTTGCCCTCTAGCCCTCCCTCTTCTCATTCTCCTTGGGTTTCTCCATAACATATCACACATATTATACATTTTACTTTTCATGTTCTTAATTCTCTGCCTACTTCCACAAGAAGGCAAACTCCATGAAACTGTGTTCCTTGTTTTTTTCAACCTAAAATAATGCCTGGTACATAGTAGTTGCTCAATAGATATTTTTTAATTGGCTGAAGGAACACAACCAACCTATCTTGGTGTTGGATGTATAAACCTGCTCTCCTCTAATCTGCCAAGAGCTAGTCAATCCAAGTTGATATTTACAGGCACCCACTATGTTTAAGTCATATAAACATAAAAGTCCTTGCCCTAAAAAAAATGGCAGTTTAGCAAAGAGATGACTGTTAATAATAATAATAACCAGGATAACAGTTTCCATTTATCAGCCATCTAATATGTGTTAGCAACCACAAAATCTATAAAATGTCAATATCAAAAGAGAATCAAAGGAGGGAGAGGGGACCTTAGAACCAGGCGGTGTTAAAGCCTACAAGAGAATGAAAGGGCCTCTTTCCTAAAATACTCAAATCTAAATAATAGATTTAGGTTTCCAGCAACAGCAATCAAAACTGGTACCCAAAGATATACACAATGACACAGAGAGGTGGCATAGCAGAGTGGATCAGGATGCAGGGGCCAGGGATGGGAGCCAGGCACCTGTGGCCAGTTTCCCCTGCTGCCACAAGATGTGTGAGTATGGGCAAGTCTCTCAACCTCATTGGGCCTCCATTTCCTCCTTTGTAAATCAAGAATAGTAATACTACTCAGTCCAAGTTTTGTTTGGGGGGAAGAGAATTAACTAAGCTAATATTAAGAAAAATGTAGAAACTTCCTCCATCATGAATGCTCCATCACTATCAACAATTATTCTTTAAAAGAAACTCTCTTCAGTTGAAATGTCATTTATTAGGTTTTGCCTGTTTTGTACTCTATTCCACGAAGTGTTTCATCCATCCATTCACTGAATATATAGGGAGTGCTAGCTACTTGCCAGGCAGAGCTGTTCTTTTACTCAAGGAGCAGGCAGTTGAGAGGGAGGAGTGAGTGTGTAAAAGAGGAATACAAGGCAACATGGTGAATTCCAGACAGAGAAAGGGACAGGGCACATGGTCTGACGTCGTCAGGAAGGGCTTCCAGGAGGTAGTTGCTACAGTGAGTCTTGAAAGATGTGTAAGTTGAGGGTGGGGGAAAGGGGGCAGGGGGCGGGGAAGGAGATAAAGGTTTTCTAGGCCAAAGAAGCAGGGTGAATATACACATAGATTAGAAGAGAGTCTGAGTTTGACAGTTTGATATGATTTTAAAACTGCATGCAATCAAACATTAGAATACGTATTAACAACAAAGATGTCCAGCCTAGTGAACATAGAATTAAACCCGATAACCTACATCTCAGAGAAAAAAAATGACTTTGCCCCTGAGCTTCCTGGCAACCAAAATAAAAATGGTAACAAAATGAATTGAGTAGCTTTTCCAATGCCAATGAAGATAAAGCTTAACTGTTCCTCAGGGGAAGCAAATTTTTGCCTGGTTCTGATTTCTGACAGGACTTGCTCACATGGAACTTCTTCAGAGGAGCCCAAGTGCACATCTTGGGTGGCAACATGAAAACACATCCCAATACAAAGTGTAAGCGGGAGCCTCAGAGAGTAGATTATTCTGTGTGCTTCAATGAAAGTTTAGGGCATAATGTCAAAGCACGACTGAGTAAAGTAATTTAATTAAGGGAAAAAAAGCTGTTTGCTTGCAACATTTTTTGGTTCCCCCATCTCTTTAGACTCCCAGTCCCAAGCTTGCTCAGGAGAATAACCAGCTTCCCCAAGCCTCCTCTTCCCATTGGACTTTTTCAATTCCCTGCTCCATTCCCTCAGATCCATTCCTTAGTCTCATTTCTAAGCTCATTAATCAATGGGCACTGACAAAATGACATGTCAATGTTTCTTGAGCTTATTTGAAACTAAGGACACTTTTGATATTTGTTTTAGTTTAACTTATAGGTTATGAAAAACAGAGATCTGTTTGTTTTTTTTCCCCCTAAGCATCTTTATTTCAACATAGTTTCACTAGCTGTATTACTTTTTTTTTATTTTTTATTTTTTTAAAGATACTTAGATTACATAAATATTACATTAAAAATATAGGGAATTCCCGCATGCCCACTCCCACATCTCCCTCACTTTCCCACATTAGCAACATCCCTCATTAGTGTTACTAGAGAGTGCATGTGTGTATGCAATTATGCTAAGAATATCCAGGATGAAACCTGGACAGGAGCTGGAAAAGAACCAGAGCGTTGAGTGATGGAGGCAGGCTTACATTGGAGCACCCTTCCTCTCATCTTAATCTCTCCCCTTTTGAAATCTGCTCCATTCTCCTTCATTGCTACCAATTTCCTCGCCCCATATTGAATAACTCAACTTGCACCTCAAGTTTGCTGGCCAGGACCCCACTGGATATCCCCCTAATGGGCACAGTCTCTCAGGATTTTTCAATTCGGAGCAACAAGAAAATCTGATGGACTCCGTTTACCTAATTGACCTGGGCCTCATGGGTCACATATTCTGGCATGCTCCTTTTGCCCATCTTTGGTCCAACCATGACCAACAGAAGAAAGAAACAGAGAAATGTCCAATAAAGCATGGCTCTCTGTCAACAAGTTGACATTCTTGAAGTAGATGTGAGAGGAGAGGCTTTGATCCACATCTGCATGCTTTTTCCCAAAAGTGGAGTGTGGGAGATCTGAGGAAGGGGAGGGTGCAGGAATCTGAGGACAGAAGGGTCTTTTGAGCCACTCAAGTCTTACAGTGAATTAGATAGCTACCAAACTGCACAGGTCGTATTCTTTGGGGGAAATAATTTAGTTTACCCTAACCATGCCCATTTATTAGTCCTTTTGGTAATAAAAAATTTCTTAATCCACCCTTTCATAACCTGGAACTATTGTGCTAATGAGAAATGAAATATATTTAAATAACTGGATCAAGTTATCCACTCTCACTTGGCTCTTCATCCAAACTGATCTTTTTGTTTTCCAATAATTATAAATCATAGCAGAAATATTTCATTAGAAAAGTAACATGAAACAAGAACAGCTTTAATTTGTAAATATATATATATATTAAGTATATTGATTTTAATTATATCTGCAATCAGTGTTGATGTTACTGAAAATCTTTCCGTGCATAACTTTCTTTGGAAAAATGGAAAAAGAAATTGATGGCTTAGGAAACAGAGCTTCCCAGACCAAACAATAGAGAGAAAAATCAATTTTAGTTTTGATCACAAAAGAGATCAAAGAACTCAGACCTCATCAGTTCAGTCCCACTTATGCTTCACTCTGTTTCCAAAAGTCATTCTCCAGAGGTTTAGCCAAACGATAGCCTTTGAAATCTACTGCTGAATGCAGCAAGAGCAGGCTTTCTGGTCAAGTATAGACATCTGAGACTGTCAAATAAACCCATTATCCTGGAGGATGACAATGACCTCATTGCTTCACCACTGAATAAATACAATCTATTGAAAGGGCATTGCTGCTCCATAAAGCCATTTCAAACCACCTGCAAGATTTGAGTCTCTACATTAAAACTACTAGTTGGGGGGAAAAAAAACAGTGCGAAAGGATCATTCAGTAGTTACACAATCTCATTCTTAAATTGCATTCAAGGAATTTCCTACAGATACAAAGTGCTCTTTGGTGGAAGAATGAAATCTGAAAACTTAGAAGAGCTAAAGAGAAGAGAGAACTAGAAATTTTAACTTGAGCCAAAGTGCAGACAAGTCTAATTAGTGGGGCTAGCCTTTTTTTTTTTTATAAAGTGTTTGCCTTTAGTTCTCTCAACACACCCACCACAAACCAGCCTCTTGTTTCTGTCTCTTTTTACCTCTTTACTCTCCTAGCAGAGACTGACTCTCCACTGTTTCAGGTTAAGATGTCGTGGCAACCAGCTCTATCTTGGTGAGCATTAATTTGAATCAATGAGCTCTCTTTCATGGAGAGATTATCATTCTAAGCTTTGTTTTGAGTCGCACAAAGATGTCATTAGCTTTCCAAAGAATTACATGACCTGCAGGAATGGGAAAAATGTGATGGGCCCCTAAAAAGGACATGATATGATAATGCCATCTATTTGATCTGGCAAATGTTAGGTTTTACCCTGCAAGTTAGCTCCTCCTACCTTCCTTCCTACAGAGGAGGAAGCTGGGGCTTAGAATGATTGAAATAACTTTCCAAGAGTCAAAAGAGCCATTGGAGAGTACATCTAGGATTTGAACTTCAGTGTTCCTGATTCCATTGGATGGGTCTTCCCACCATCCACTGCTTGCATTTGTACCTCTAGCTGCTCTCCCTACCATCACCACCCATACCCCTTCAACGCATCCTCCACACTGCCATCTGGATATTCCAAGTTTCATATTTGACCATTTGACTCCATTCCCTAAAATCTGCCAGTGCTTCCCAAGCATGTGTGCCCCTTAACATGGCATATGAGGCCTGCATGAAAAACTCAATGCTGCACCCTTGTATCATTTTCTGGAAGGTATAACAAGCCAGACCATTAATATTTTAGAGTCGTGGCTCCCTAGGTACTAAGGTCTCTAATATAGAGGCTGACTATAGGGCAGAACTTTAAGGGATGTTGCTGACCAATGGTCTCCCACATGCCAGAAGAGTGATGGCCCCAACCAAGCCTAATTCAGGGCAAGCAGACTTCGTCAGGGTATTACACATTTCAGTATTAGCACATCTTCACAAGACCCTTCTTACTAAATCCCCAAACCCTTCCAATCCAACACTGTCAACACCCCCCACTGGTATGCCATGGAATGAGTGGTGCTGAGTGTCAAGAGGGACAGCAGCCTGCTGCGACTCCAGCTCTTGTTGCTCAGACTTTCCCAGAGGCATTGTCTCATCTTTCAACATTCAAAAGAGGAAATAATTGTATTCCAGTAAGCTCCATGGCCAACCTTAAAAGTCCTAAGTGCAAATACTCCAGATATGAGGTAACATATTCTTCACCTTTCCCATCCCTAGGAACTTGTGAGTCTGCAGTTAGCTTAGCTAAAAGCTTTATCAACAAGTAGGAAAGACACAAAGAAAAGCTATTATGCAGATGCCTGGCCAATCAAAGCCACCTTTCTGCTTACAGATATTTCCCAGCAGGAAACAGTGGAAGGATCAATGTTTGAAAGTCTTCTGCTCCCTCCAAATTCCATTATAGTATTAGACTTCACATGAATATTGATACCATAAAAAAGCACAACCTCTACTTATTGATGTTAATACTGCCCTATGTGTAGCTCCCTGTAAGCTGCGTGGTTTCTACATGCCTTCCATATCTCCATGCCTTTGCCTGTCCTGTTTCCTCTCTCAGGAAGCCCTTCTAACTTCATCCTTAGAGACTAAACTCAAACATCACTGCTATAAAGAAGCCTTCCCTGAACCACAGGATGGACCAGGGTTAATTCTCTATGTTTCTAGGTAACTTATGGGTGCCTGTGCCATAGTACATTATTATTTTATTGAAATAGTCTATTTACATACCCATATCCCCTATAACTTTACCAGCACCTTCACAGAAAGAATCATATTTCAAACACCTCTGCAGATGAAGAGATGACTGGTTGACCTGGGTATGGAGTCCAACAACCTGGGATAGAATCTCAGCTCACTAGTTACTGGGTTGTGCCATTAACCTTTGTATCCCTTAAGCATCCTGTTTGTAAATGAAAATGATGGTTTTGCCTACTAAAAGAAATGCTGCAGAGCTTTGATGAACTAACATGCAAAAAACCCTAAAACAGCATCTAGAACATAATATGTGCTGACCAAGGGTTCCATATTATTCTTAAAGTCATCTGTTCAATTCCAGCATCAGGAATTGCTCTTTGCAATGTGACATCGCCAGATAATGTGCATGATGTTATCGAAAAACATGAGGACAAAAGAGCATGATCGAAATTTAGTGCCACCTTGTGTAGAAATAGAGGAGTGAAGTTGGAGTGTCTGCCAGCAACATCAACTAGTTGGCAGACAGACCTCTCAAAGGCATCTCTACCAGTCTTTTCTAAATGCTGGTCCACATACTGTGCTAAAAATGATGACATTTTCAGTGATCTGCAAAATTTAAAAATAAAATAAAATGAAACAAGAGAACCAGGTCAAATTAAGTGATTTTTTTCAGAAAGCTAAATTTATTCAAAGAACTATCCTTTATTTCAAGATTATTTCTTTACTTCATTTCAATGTTGAAATGTTCTTTCTTTTATGAAATGATGGTGAGATGAAGTGAGAGTGGGGTTTGTTTTTTTCTATTTGTTGATTGTTTTGTTTTGTTTGATTGAATTTTAGCAGCCTTCTTTGGTAAAGTTTAAAAACTTAGCAATACTGTATTTGACTTCCCTTCCTCCTTTTTTTTCTGAAATTATTCTGTTTCATGAAATCCCATGGGACTCAGACAGAGTAAATTACCCCCAGAAGAATTTATTGGAGTCTTCCTTGTCTTATAGACTCAGAAGCTTCATTTATCACCTCAGGGAAAACGTCATGAACACCAAGTCACAAGGATTAGGATATAATCATAATAAACTTAACTAAACTACACTATGCTAACTACATCACATGACTTACCACATTTAGTACTTATTATCCTATGAGACAAATTGTCCACAATCACACAGCTACTTAGTGATGGAACATAATTCAAACTCTGAACTCCGTGCTCTTCACCACCACATCAAATCAACCATACAGTTTCAAAATCTTCATTTTAATCATTTCAGTGAGAAACATAAAATGTCCCACAGACCAACTTACTTGTGCTTATGTGCCTCCACATTTTAATCTTCAAGGAAGGCATTAAAATCGTAGAGTTATATGGTATGCATGGAATTTGATATTCACATCTAATATTTTGATGCTCTGGATTACAGAATACCCCAGAGCTAAGGTAACATAAATTGCTAATTACATATAAGATTATCAGAGCCACAGGTTCCAGATATTCAGAATTCTTAGACAAAATTTCTCCTGTACTGGGGAAGGTGTGCAGTAGAAACTGCTGACATCTGCCTTCTGGTCAATAGTTTTGTAGGGATTTTTTTCTTCTCATATATTACTGCCATAAATCAGTTTTCTGCCAAATCTCACTTTGGTCAGGAAGTTCATACTTTTATGAGACTTTCCATATGTCACCCTAATCCATTACAGGATGAGAGCCTCACGCCACATACAGGCACTTACTGCAGGTTCTGAAAGCAGCTTGTCCCACACCTGCTCTGTGATGTTGGGCAAGCTCTTGGTCTTTCCAAAACATAATTCATGCATTCTGTAAAATGAGCGAGAGGAGTATCTATTCCACAGACTTGCTAGTATAATTAAATGAGATACTGCATGAAATGTGACTCTGAGAAGAAGATCCCATATCCCTTATGCCCAGTGCTTAAGAACATGTCACCATTGTCCCTCTTGGTCTGCAGCTGTGCCTTTTGAGTCCGCCTTCCTTCTTCATGCAGAGTGGCACTTGTTTGCAACAAAGTAGTTTTATCAGTCTGGTTCCTGCCTGTAGAATTTAGGGAGCCCAACAACCTTCTTCCATTTCATCCTCTTTCTGTCCCTTCAGTCAAAGCTGGCAGTGTTTCTGCTGCTATAACAGTCTCAAGAAACTTGTGGGTCTCCCACATATGTCTCAGGGATTCAATCCATTAGATGAGATGCTTATCCACAGATATTTCCTGGATAGTCCCATCTCTATTCCTGGCTTCTGTTTAGATGGATGAGGGGACCCATGAGTCACACCTAATCTCTTCAAGGAGCCGTCTCTGGATGCTTATTCTGACTTTTGATCCTTTGGAGGCACTAGGGGAAAAAAAAAGATTGTACAGCAACACTCTTGACTTTCTTTCCAGGACTCGCTGTCCAGACAGCGAATCTCAAAATTTTAATATCTTTTGCAATCAGGATAGACTGACAATTTCCAAAATCATCAAGTCTTGGTATCTTTTTATTGCTAGAGAAATTGTGAGCTTACAAAACCATCATGCATAATGTGCAGAATTCCCATACATCACCCTTCCACCAACACCTTGCATTGTTGTGGAACATTTGTAACACATTATGAAAGAACATCTTCAAAATATTACTGCTAACTATGGTCCACAGTTTACAATTGATGTACTTTTTCCATGCACCCCTTATTATTAACACCATGCATTAGCATTGTACATTTGTTATATTTCATGAGAGAATTCTCTCATACTGGTCCTGTTAACTACAGTTCATCCTCCACCACATGGTTCACTGTGTTATACAGTCCCATGCCTTGAACCATCCATCCAAACTGCATATAGTCAGTGGCTCTCAGTTTCATCACAGGGTTGTGTTGTCATCCTTGTACCTTTTTGCTTAACAGTTCTTCCTTCTCAATCTCTCCCTTTCCTCTGTCATTTTAATAAAACCTGAAAGAAGACACCCAATCACACCTTTAACACTTTGCTTGGAAATCTCCTCAGCTAAATAACCAAATTCATAACTTACAAGTTCTGCTTTCCACATAGCTATAGGACACAATTCCACTAAGCTTTCTAGCACTATGTAGCAAGGATCCCCTTTTCTCCAGTTTCCAGTATTGTAACATGTTCCTCATTTCCTTCTGAGTTTTCACAAGCAG